>KK500018.1:0-161648 GCA_000688715.1 Glossina pallidipes | reverse complement strand
TTTTTTTTTTTTTTTTTTTTTTTTTTTTTTTTTTTTTTTTTTTTTTATTTTACTTTTATTAAGTTTTTTTAATAATAATTAATTTAAGATTTACTTTAAGTGTCATTTGAACTCGACTGTTACTTGTTTTAGTTGAGTTTCTGTATAAGTGGAATAAATAAATAAATAAATAAATAAATAAATTATTACGGGAGCAAAATGGATTATTGAGAGAGAAAATCAAGAATGATAGGTCGTGCAACGCCAAGGTACTTAAAATGAAAAAGAAAAACACGACGCTCGTATCCGTTACGATTACATCAAATTCCGAATTGTTTGTTCCTGGTGCAATTGCTTGCAAGTTTTTAGAGGTTTATGTACGCCGCAAAGCTACTAATTAGAAAAACAGGGGATTAAATAAATTTTTTTTCTTCTATTTCTCGCTTATAATTGTAACAATGTCAATATTCCAAACACATAAAACTGGTTAAAATATTGGTGTACAAGAACTTAGGAAATCAACGACTACCGTCGCTTCATATTGCCTTGGCCGTCGCCGTCATTCAGGACATGTTTAAAAGATGTGGACAAGCGCATGCATTAAAAAAGCATAAAAATTCATCGTCATAACAACTGAAATAGGAAAATCGGCATTGCAGTACTTCGTATATGCAATTTTCTCATCCAGGGAATCCTCGAGATTTCGCAAAATTATTATTAAAAGTTATGCTCAGCTTTTCTTAAAATGGAAAAGGAAGAGCAAATCGAGGAAAAACGATGTATGAATTATTTGACAATTTTTTATTAAGTCGACGCCAGATTAGTAAGAATAAAAAATTTAAAAACCCTGCACATATATGTATATAAGTGCATTCACATGTCTTGAATGTCAAAAAATATGACACGAAAGTAATTAATAATAGAGCCACTAGTACAGTTTGACATAACATCACACAACAACGCTGTTCTACACCTCTTTCACATATTTATGATTTATCAAAAGTTGACCGATCCTCTACGTCTGCTGCCGCGCTTATTCAGAAGAATCTTAGTTCTGGCTTAAAACATACTTATTCTAATACATGGGGACTTATATATTTTAACCCAAAACCGTTTTCAAACTCAACGAACTTTGAAACCAAGTCAGTGGCGAGTTATGAGACTTAGTGGAACATATGTCCTGTAAAAATAAGCTCCCGTATCGATCTTTCATCTCATATTAGAGTTGGAGCCGTTGTTAACAAAACTTGACGATTTCCGAAGATTTAGCTATCGGCGTCATAAAGTAAGTATTATTTTTATGAGCAATAACAAAAAAAAGTAAGCGCGAATAATATTAGAAATGGTTTATTAAAATCGGGCTATGAATGTGGCGATTAATTACGATTTCTGGTAACGGTTAAAAATAGTAATAAATATATTTTTATTGTAATTAAATTAGCCAGAGAAATAAATTCTAAGATGAAAGTCTTAAAGCACTAGTATCTAAGGCTATCGGCTTTATTCAAAGCTTTACCGCATTTGAGAGTTGAACCTACGGCCATTGAGTTTTTAGTCGAGACCTTTTGCCTACTCTACCACTCTGGCGGACAAAAATAAATATAGAAATTTACTAATGTAGCGCTATGAGCATAATTAATAGCACCCCTAATTTATCGGGTATAGGCTCACACATTTCACCCTTATTTCGAAGTTTTCTTGTCCTTTTAATGCTATAAATATAATTTATGTTTACATACTGTTATAGAAGCATTCATTTTTATTACCTCTTTTCCTTACTCGTTTCTGCGAAAATTTTGTTTTTATATTAGATCCTTATGAGAGATAGACATTTAGATATTTATTAAAGACAACTGGAAGCAGTTGCAAAGATTTAAGTAAAATGACAACTAAAAATTGGCGACCGAGATAGAAAGTATAGAACAGTTGAATTAAATAACAAAAATCATATTCAATGTCAATACAATTTAAAAAAATACCATGGCATGGTTATGAATCATAAGATCAAATTAACAACATAACCTCAACTTTGCGTAAAGTTGGAAATACGTTTATGGCTTTTTCGAACGCTAAAAATATCTTAAATTTGTGGTTTCATTTCTAACCCCCGTAAGTACGTGTGGAAATGCCAATAAAGCATATATATTCATGATAGGTCTGGGATTCCATGTCAATTCAACATTGTTTGTCGGTCTCTTGTCGTATTCGCATTGCTCGTACATGGCGCCAAATTCCTATTGTGACTTTTTGGTAATTTGACGTCTGATCGAGTATTTGGACTGTTCAAAAAAACACAAATCTGTGCCAATCTCTTCTAATGTGATATTATAATGCAATATAACACAAAACAATTTAAACAGAAAACTTAATCACGGCAAAAAAAATTTGAAAGGGAAATATAGATAAACGAAAAAAAATACTTGCAATATGTTAATGCCATAATGTTATGAATAAACGAAAATAATGTGCATAAAAACTTTATTATGTTATCTTTTCATTATCTTATTTCATTAAATTACAGGTTAAAAGATTGTTAAATCATTTGTTGGACAACAAGGATTCGTTGAAGTTCTTAGATTCGGTCTTCAAGCAATTTTTTTAATTTTCCAAGATCTTGCTGTGGGATGTTGGAAACATTTTTAACCACATGAATATCAAAAACCTCTGTCGCTGTTTAGTATTCGAAGAAGGGTGTATATTCTTCTTGCAAAGGTTTTTTCATTTATCATTTTGAATGTGTGTGTACTTTGGTTCATTGATCAGATTAGTATTGTGGGCATAAGAATCAGCTTTAAGAGCTTCTAGTGCGGTGAACCAGTTGTGCGAAGCATACAAAGCATAATAAACAAAAAATTTGTAGCACACTTCAGAGCCTTAATTATCTATAGTGTGCAATAAGCAATACTATATGGAATCAGTTGCATCTTTCAACGTGTCACATCCTTCCGTCCGCTAATTTAATTGGATAATTACCTGAAAGCGTATGCGGAATTGTGAAAACGTTGTAACTTTGAGCATAAAATTAACGCACCTACTTAAAATAGTATATGAATTTTTGGAATAAAGGTGTTATTCCATGCAAGAAAACACGTTTTCCCTCTTAATAATGGACAGTTGCAATATAACAATAATACTGCAGTCTTTGCGTTCCGACACTAAGCATATATAGCGAAGACAATTTTTGAACATTTGCTCGCTCATTATCACCTTCCCTTTTTTGTACTCATCAAGGTTTCTTTTTTCGTAGAAGCTGTCTAATGTATTTGCTAATCAACTGCGTATTTGAAATGTAACAAAGTGAATTGTTTTTGATACCTCAATTGGTGGTTCTCATAACTTAATAATCCTAGGAGGTAATCGCGTAGTTGAAAGATGGCTTTCACTTAAATTTCATGTATGTCCTTTTAATTATTAGACATAGACTAAAACTCTCAACATTAGGAAAAAATGCAAAAAAAGAAAATCGCATTGACGATATTGATTTGAGCTTTGGCGCAAACGGCTAATGGATTATCTAAAATTTTGCAAAAGCAGACCTAACAATATCACACAATACAGTTCACAATACAAATACACGACTGTAACTTGAAACTTTTAAGGCATTGATCTAAATCTTTATCGCTTTTCCTAGGAATTACTAGACATATATGAAGCGTCTTTTGTCTCTATTTTATATTTATAACTAAATGTTAAAATTTATAATATGTATCAGTAAAGGGACGCTATTGGAGTACAATAGATTGGAGTACAGATAGATCGCGGTAAGGACCGCCCACACAATTTATAATAATAAGGAATACTATATTATTCATATGAGTCAAAAACAAATTATTAGCAAATTTTGATCAAATTTCTAATTGTGAGAGACATGTACATTGAAGGCTTAAGTTTACTGATTAGATGATTTCTTTTAATTAACAACAGCAAAAAAGGAATAGCAAATGTTTCAGTAAATTTCTTTGCATTTCTAAATTTGCATGCATGTTAACTATATAAAAAAATCCTTTCATGAATTTTATTGTGAAACAATCGTCTGGCTAACCTGATTTCCTGTTGTTGCGGAGAATAGTTCTGTAGACTGGTTGGGCGTTGTTGCTGATTCAACAGACTTTGATGTTGCTGTGGGGTGAACGACTGAAATTGTAAACCGGATAGAAGGCTGCGATAACGTTCGCTATTTATATGAGAAAATTCGGCAGATGCTACGTCATCTGGCAAAGATGAACTAAACGGCCAAATATTCTGAAAATTTATAAAAAATTGTTAACGCTCTTCATGATAAAATTTTTTCACATATTCACCTGTATATTGGGTGAATAATCGCCGTTATTGCCTCTACAATGGGTGGGTGAGCTCGAAATGACATCATGCGACAAACTTTTGAATTCATTTCTTATTTAAATAATTTTTTATATCGAAGATATTTGAAAATAATTTGTGTTAATTAACTATGCATTTATATCTTCATTGAATCAATTAATATTAATATATTCTCCTCTATTTTTTTGGTACAGTAGCGAGTAGTAATAGTGAAGGGAAATAAAAAAGGTGCGAGTTGTATTTTAAAAATATGTATCAAAAACACTAACAAAAAAAACTAGTACGAAAATATTTTAAAAATAGAGAAAGAGAAACATGATTATCTATCAGCTAAGAAGAGGGGATATATCTCTTAAATTTAAAAGGAAACGAAACCAAACTAGGAGAGAAAAGGAAACATGCATGCAAAAGTGGAGAAACTTACCTGCGATGCGACCACAATATTGCATTGGTAAATGAACTGAAAATAATTACCCAACGTTATATAATGACACCGTGGATGTGTACTGGTTCATCTAACTGTTATGATTTGGTTGGGAGTTAAAATATTTTTGAGAATAATTTAATGTTAATGTGCTAGCACTAACATTAAACGAAAATAGAGTTTAAGGTCCTTAGAAACCGCTTCTTTGGAAAAATATGCGGCATTTGACCACCTTGCGAACAGAATGGTTTAGTTTTTAAAAGAAAAAGCAAAAATTTGCCATGGCTATGACAATAGCGTTCTTTTAATTATTTTCAAGTTATTACATGAAAGCATTATAACAAATAATATATCGAGGGGTGTTGAAATATTTACCGTTCTATTGCTCTTTGCTGAGGATATTAAACTTGAACAATCCTGCTAATTCTTAACAGTTGAAATATAGATAGTACAAGAGTGAATAATAAATAACAAACACCTTTTCATTTATTTCGAACGTTAGATCGGACATACAATACACTTAATCTAGTTAAAGATCACACATGATGTACAAAAGCCAATTATATCCTAAATATCATGTCTTTTTCTATTATTCTAAACATAAATAAAATAAAAACAGCAGTGTATTCTTTATAAAACCATGGAACATTATACAAAGATATATTATATGTATAAGATGTCACTAGCGCAGCAAAGTTATCATGTGGGAAAGTAGGATCCGAAATATATACAAACGATTTGAAAGAGCGTGAGAGAGTAAAACTGAAATGAGAACATTTTGTGAAATTTGCACAAGAAGTATGCCTAGGGCTAACATTGAAAACATCTGTGTGTGATAGTATGCGTATAGAATTAATCTGTGCGTAAGTGTATTTCCAGTTTTCTAGATATATGTCCGGTTGTGCGAGCCTTTACTTTTACGAGATAGAATTTAAAATTTTTGTGTTTGCTGCCTTTTATTTTTTAAAAATTACCATTATTTTTCTATATGTCTACTTATTTATTGACAAAAGATTTCTGTTATAATTATCTTTCTTGATTTCCACCGTATGTACATATTTGTTTCTATTATTATTTGTTATAATTATTTCCAATTTCTACGTTTTCATTAATATTCGACTTTGCTTAAAATGTCACTTACCAAAAATAAGTTAAGTACGAAGGGGGTCGAACCTACGGTTACGCACAAAAGCAGACACTTCCGTAACAGCGATCAACCACACCACCCCAACAATAACAAAAACCACTTTTTCATCTAATAAATATATTAACTCATTAACGCATGTCATATGCAAAAAAGTTAATAATAACCCCACAGGAAGAACAAGCATAGGATTTCTTGATGCATTTTTAATACTTCTATGGACATAATTTACAAAGTGTCTTGGAAAAAGTCGAAGTCCCTTCTTTTAGTGCTCTCTATAAGATCATATGGAAGCTATTTTGAATTATATACTGAACACTTTCCTAATAAAACTATTATAAGAACACTGCAGAGTTTTGGGGATTTTGAACAAAAACCGTTGTTTTCGTAGCCCCCTTTTGAATTTAGTTAAGAGAGTCCTATAAGTAGCGGTCGGACGTAGCAAGGCCATGCGGTCGAATCAGCTTTCTAGCCGAGCTGCCTTAATTTACACTTGTGTGGTCTCAAATTGTCGTGACGCCTGTGGTATTGTTCAATTTTGAAAACTTTATCTTGACTGCGCTCTGTAATTATCGATAAAATAAAGTGAAATTACTCATCTTGCTAAGTTAGAATAACACGGAAAGCGCGGTTCCAAACAACTTTCACCAAATACAATGTATTATCTTAAGTAGTGGCAATCCGAGGTTGGCCCCATATTTGCATCTTCATCCACGATCTTCGTGAATATTATCAACGTATGCGACCCGCCTTCCATCATCTGTAATCTATCTTTTCAAAAGTTGGCCCGATATTTTAATGTATTAGCAGCGTAAAATTGAAATATAGGATTTGTTCCTATATATAGCCTTAATCAGTGGTTAAAATTGCTCTTTAATCAATGCCTCCTCCCGTTGCGGTGTCATAATGATAGGTCCGGAGAACCAGGTAACGGCGGGTCTTTAAAATTGAAAGAACAAACTAATTATGTGCTCATCGTAGACACCACGAACTTTTCCCTAAACATGCGAAGCTTTAGCGTCTTTATAGTAGTCAAATAATAAAATTGGTGTATGTTCTTTTTGAATTCAAGATTATTTTCAAAAGTTTTTTGCACTTTAGCTATATATGGTCTTTCATCTGTGGCACACAATATAGTATTGTTACGGAAAACCTAAATCTAGTTCATTACAGCTAAGTAATTTTTCCAAATAATAAAGTCCCTGAAAGAGGGAAAAACCAAATGCATATTCGCGGCATGTCATGCAGCTACCAGCCGATGAAAACGATTAGCGGAAAAGCAGACAGGGAAAATCCAAGTGCACATTCGTAGGCGCGTTATGCAGCTGCAGGCCGATGAAAACGGTTAGCGGTGAGCAGACAGAGATTAAAAATAAAACCATGAATTTGGGTATAGTAAACTGCTTGTAAAAATGTATGTAAGTAGAATATCTGCGGAAGACAGAGAAGTAGAAAAAGAATAGTTGAGTTGAGCCGTCGAAAGTATTGCTAAAAATAAAATGTAAATAAAAGAACTTTGAAGTGTATTTCTCTGGACGAAAATATCCACGATCTAGTGATACGGACAGTATCGTGGAAGCGGAAATTTGTAACAGTATGAATTTATGTGACCCGTAAAGTTTCATTTTTCGGCAAAACGCGATCAACTTTTTCCTTGACGTAATATTTTAATGAAATTAAACATCAAAATCAATCTAGATAAAAAGCGGACCATCATCGCACTCTATTAATCGGTTGAACTTTTAAGTTATATTTAAGCAATATTTAATATAATTTGGCATAAAGCAGTAGTGTCGTATTCAGCGAAAATGTTGAAAACAATTGAAAACAAACCTCTTAAAGCGGCATGATAAATATAAGATATTGTAACGTAAACCTGTCTTTCGTGCTTTTGCGTTATTTATTTAAATGCTTTTAAAATTAAGCTCGTATCACTTTTAGGATTACATAGGTCTTATTTAAGTTCTTAAGAGATCTATTTAAGATTATTTACAAGAACTGTTATTTATAACGCTTTAATTCTTACTCTGGTTTTGTCCGTTCGAATATAGCAATTCAAGTCTTTTGATTCGACTCTCCCGACTTTCCGCAAACATTCTGCTTGTATATCTTTTTACAAACACCTTACTATTACCAAAACTCATCGTGATATTTCGTTAACCTTTTTTCCCGCTACATTTTCTGCCAGTTATTGTTAAATGGGTGTAAAATGGTATCCAGATGTTATTGGATCTTTATTATATTAGGTCCTTGGATGTATTTTGGTAGGCGATTTCTTCAGCTAAAAATTATAAAGAAATGGGAAATACCAGTGCACAGAATGATTAAATGCGAATATTTTGATCTTTCTGCACATGAAATTACAGTTTTTCAATTGATATTATTGATTTATTCAGCGATTGTTTTTCATTACTGGTCATTACTGTTGTTGTTTAATTTGAAGAAATCTGCTGCCGAAGCCTACTAAACATGTTGAAAAGCTTTTAGTGATGCTGTTACATCATATCACAATTGTCGGTTTTGATTTCAATGGTTTAAAAGTAGTTCTTTTGATGTCAATGACCAAAACTCCGGGGAGGACAAAAGTGGTTAAAAACGATAAATTGCAAAATTTATTGAACGAAAACCCAGCTCAAACTCCCAACGAACTTTCGAGCAGCTTAGCAGTTGACAAATCAACTATTTCTAGACTTTTACTTGCGATAGAAACGATCTAAAAGGAAGAAAAATGGCTACCTCATAAATTGGCTGAAAATGCCATTTTGGCCACTTGTTGCAGGAGTTGCCCAGGGATACACTGTAGTTGCTCGAATGTGAGATTCTGTGCAGATCGACGCACGCAGTTTCGTAATGCTGAAGAAGCTCGAATGGACCGATGATTGAATCGCTGCCAAACCAATACTCGACACGTAGCGCCATGTTGACAGAAAGATTAGGAAAAGTTGTAAAAAGTAATGAAAAATATTCTGATTCTACCAATTTTCTCAAAAAATGGCTTTTCCAAGTGAAAATCTATCAATATATAATATTGTTGTTAAAAATATATATAATTTTTGCCGTTTTATTTCCAAGAACGATAATATTTTTATTTACAAGAATAGTTTTTAAGCTTATGTGTTTGTTTTATTCATATAAATTTCAATTAAAACATTGAGTTTATTTATATTAATAACTTTATATGGACCAGTCTATGGTGATTCATCTTGTTTTTTGCATAGTTTCTTAGTAATGCTAAATCTATTTATAATTTTATATAATTTTTGTTAACTGTGGATTAAGTTAATTAACAAATGTTTAGCTCTCTGTAATGTAAACTTAAATTTGGTTTTTAACTAACAACAGATGCTTGACTCTCTTGCGGAATATCACCAGGCATTTACCGTAGTTTACCGTAAATAAGTTCAAAAAGCGTGTAGCTTGCATCGGTATGCGGCGAGGTGTTGCATGCAAAAGTAAAGTATGGTATGTATTCGAGACGATGCTTATTCTCTACCACAGAAAAGACGTAGTCATTTAATACCCTATATGTGCTTTCTATGATTCCCATTGTTTCGAGATGGTAAGGGGCAGAGAAGTTTGGCTCTATATACAATAGTTTGCAGATTACTTTGAATAGTTTATTCTTGAATTCAGTGCTATTTTCTGATATGAATGTTTTGGAAAGTCTCTGTTTTAGTATAAGTTCTTCTACTAGTATTTTTGCTATCGATTTAGCTTCTTTGGTCTTTAGAGGGTAGGGCATTATATATTTTTTAAGATCACATTGTATAGTTAATATATATCTCTATTGATCTGAAGTGGTCCTACAATGTCAATTGAGAGTACTTGAAAATTTTTTGAAGATGTTTCTGTCATTTCTGATGCTTCTTTGGTATCCTTAACGATTTTATTCCCTTGACAAACACCATAATTATTCACGAATTTTTTTCCCATCTTGTTCATATTTTTGCAAATATATTTGTTTTAGTGTTGCTAAAGTTTCCCTTATACCAAAATGATCTGACTGTGGTCAAATCATGACATCGTACAGTTTCATTCATTTAATTTTTGGCTATGTCGTCATTGACTGTTTTGAGCTTTTGATAGAATTTGATTGTTATATTATTTTTGTATGTTAACATATTTGAATAGCTTCTCATTATTAGCTAGTATATATTCTTTACATCTTAATTTTCTAAGTTCGAAAAGTAGCTTCCCCAGAAAAATACATAAGTATAGAATATTATTGCAACTTTTGAAAATATTAAGTTTATCGTTATTTATCAAAATATTTTTATATTTTTTGAAATCGAATTCAAATTTGATTTTCCTGAATTTCTTCTTGTCGTTTACCGACTACATTCCCACATACGCGGATGATTATTCTCCTTATGATGTGTAGTATTTGTATCTTTCTTGTTTTGCTTAGAAATAATACGCGCAACTACTTAAGTTTTTTTTGCATTATTATCTAATTGTTGAGGCATCATGGTTTTTAATATGTTTAGCGATCTATTTGCATAGGATATAGGGAAGTCATTGTCGATTTCTTTTTAACAAAGAATAGCACGATAGGTTTCAGAAGCGTCAGCAGTAAGAGAGAATGATTTATAAGGTCTGGGTATTGGAGGATCGGAGGTTCCATTAATTTTTGGCGCTAGTCATCGAACGCTGTGTAACATTTGTGTGATCAGACGAACTTGGAATTTTCTTTAGTAATGCTTTTAAGCGGGTAGCAATTTCAGCGAAATTTTTTTTAAAACGTCTGCAATAAATGCAGGACACTACAAAGCGTGTAACGTCATCTATGTTTCTGGGGATGGAATAGTTTTTGATGTCTTCAACTTTTGATGGATCCGGTTTTACTCCTTCGGGTGTGATAAAGCGCACAAAGTATGTAACTTCTTTAAGTAAGAACTTACATTTTTGAGTGTTTAATTTTAGATTATATTGCGCGAGTTTTTCAAATACTTTAGTAGGGTTGTTATTATGGTGGCATAAGCTACTATCATATAAATGATGGAAAATGCTACGTTGAACATGGGCTGGAAGCTATTAGACAATATTGTAAACCCGAAGGGTTTATTGTATTGTCAAGCGATAATGACCATTGTTGGTCGAAAATGCTGTAAGCCGTTTGGATTCGTCGTCCAATTTTATTTGATGGAAAGAATTTGTTAAGTCTATGGTGCTAAAGCATTTTTTCTAACCTATTTAATATGTTTTCTATTCGTGTTAATGGAAACTTGTCGTTTACAATTTTTTTAAAATTTTGTCATTGTCCTATAGTCAACAACTAATCTCGATTGTTTTGTATTATTGTTTTCCTTTTTGGGGATTAGATTTAGCGGTGAGATGACTTTATAACCTTTTGTTGTACCAATTTATTGACCTGATTATTAATTTAATTAGTTTGGGAATATGGCTGTCTGTTCTTTTTGGTGTATACCGTTGTTTTGCCATGTAGATCTATGTGTTATCTATAAAAAGTATTTGCTGTTAATTGTTCGTGTTCTAAGTGAAATACTGTTTGGCGTTTTTGCAAAAGTTTGATGAGTTCTAATTTGTCATGACTATTTACTGTGTCGACGTTTATAGTATTTAAAAGTTTTTTAAACGTTGTTCTGTGTTTTTCTATATTTTGCTAAGAGAACTTACATTGTCAGTTGTATTTTAATTTTTAAGTTTTAATTAAAATTGGGTGTTGTGTAATTTAATGTGTTTATTCCCTTTTGCTGGTATTATGATGCTGGCGAGATATAGGCCAGTAAATATTTGTCTGTTACAAACAACGCTAGGTTGTAGTATGTTTATTCTGTATCATGCGATAATTTCTGATCTTGCGGGTTTATGAATATGGTCTATGGCGTTTCCTATTATGGGGAGAGAGTAGTCATTTTTTTTGGTGGAGTTTTTGAAAAAAGCCACGTCCAAATATTCCGTCGGTGGCTATGGGCGTATTATTTGGGGTATTGTTTGGAATTTATGTTGTAGTGTTGTGTATCGCTAGATCGTGGTTTTTTTTATTAAGAGAAATACACGTTTTCACTTCAAGTTTCTTTTATTTACAATCAATTTCCTTAAGAGCAGGATTATTCACAATTTACTTTGGCAATACTCTCGACTTCTCAACTCAATATTCTCTTTCGACCACTCTGCCGTTCGCAACTATTCTATTCATATACATTTTTACAAGCATATTACTATTGCCTAGGTTTATGGTTTCATTTTTAATCCGTCAACCCGCTTTTCCGTTAATCTTTTTCGTCGGCCAGCAGCTGCATGACATGCCGCGAATGGGCACTTGGTTTTTCCCTATCTAGGGAGTTTATTTTGTGGGAAAATCGATTAATTGGAATGAACTGGATTTGGAATTTCCGCAACAGTATGTTAACGATTGATTCCCCGGAGTTTGTTCGAGGATCACTTCCTTCGTGTATAGCCCTTTTCCCTGGTTTTGCATCATGTAAGTACATCTCTGGTCATAGTCTTGATTTCAACGAAGATTGATGCGGTATGATGGGTTAGAAAGGTTGCTGCTATTGTTGTATCTTGTATAGCCGTGATAACGAAAATTCGGAAAATTGTGTGATAGGTTGTAACGATTGCTGCTGGTGTTGTTCTTGGTATAGTTGTGGTTGTGGTAGTTGGAGGGATCCACAAAATTGCTGTAGTATCCACGGTTATTTGGTTAGTATTTTTTTTATTTTCATTGGTCGTAAACTTTTTAGAGAACTTATTTGCATGGTTGTTTTGTTATGGGAAGTTGTTATCGAAATTGGTGGGTTTTCTTTTTCTGATGATATATAATAATTAATCCCTGGTGATGACAGCAAAGTATTTTCTGCGTCTAACGCAACATTATTGGTTTCAATAGGTGTAGAAGGTCGTGCAGCGAGTTAAGTGGGTTTTAATTCATCGTAGACCTTGCTTAAAAATACACAGAGCATATAGATTGCTGACTGTCCTTCCATTTCATATTGTGAGGCAGAGCTAGATAAGCTTTTGATTTGTATTGAATTTAATTCACTGAGATTTTGTAGTAATGGCATTTTCGACATTAGTGGAAAGTTTGGCCAGATAGATAAAATTAATAGTTAGATATATTAGTTAATTGACTTTTTGTTCCCCTTTGAGGGTGTTAAGAAAAGTTTCTGTAATATCTACAAAAGTGTTCTAATTTTCTATGATTTTCTTTACATTCAGGTGTCACTTTGTGGAAAGTTCTATAGTGAAATCTGCCATTTCATCTGGATTTGCTCGTTCTTGTGTTAAATAAGTGGGTAATGGTTAGTACATTTTCTGGAGGTTTTGGCTGTATTCCACAATATCTGTATCTTTAGTGTACGGATCTTTTATAAGATCACAATATTTGCTTTGTAAGGAGCTTAAGGTATTTAGTTTTTCTTGAAGGGTGGATTTTTGGTATTTCTTTACCCTTTCTTTTTGTAGTTCGCATTAATTGTATTTATCTCAACTAATAATTGTTCTATTTAAGTAATTATAAAGGTGCTGTATATTTACGTGTTTGTTGTCACATTATTTGAAGTTGTGCGAGCAATGCACTTATTAACGTAGGATTAATAATAACTAATATTCTTATAACATCAATAAAAAAGGATTATTGATAAAATAAAAAATAGGAGGATGTCTTCAGTTAGTAAGGCAATTTCACTATTAGAGTAATTTTTGTTTACTGTGACCTCTTCTGTGACTTGTTTGTTGCTCAACTTCTGTTTTGTCTGAGTTGTTTCAGTTGAGTTTCGAAAATTAGTTTATGGGATGGGGAACTGCTAAAAAATTTGTTTTAGTTTGAATGCTTTTAACAGAGAAAAGTTTTTATTAATTAAATAAAGCTTATATATATTTCGTAAAACTAAAAGAATAACACCAACAACAAAAAAAATTATTGAAAACTGCCAATGTTTCGTATTTTAGTGAATAAGTAATTGAAAAGAATAAAAGCAAGGAAAAAAAGAATGAACATAATTAGGGACTTACTGTTTTGCAATTGCGAATTTTGTCTTTGTTATTATAAGCTAAATAATGTAACTTGCGAAATTATGCTGATAAGTACGTTTAAAAATAATTTGGAAAAGTTACGTACATTATAAAATATATATCGCTAAAAATATTCTCCACCATTTTCTACAAGTTTTTCAAATCTTTCTTGCAACATGGCGATATCGTATCGAAAGAAAGATATTGGCTTGGGAGCGATTCAATCATCGATACCATTTTCGGACTTCTTCAGCATTTTAAAGCCGCGTGCTAGCCAAGCCATGTTGCATCGATCTGAGAAAGTGGTAATGAGAAGGCGCTATGTCTAATGAGTACGTTGATTGCGGCAGAACTTCTCACTCAAGCTGCAACAATACGTGACAGAAAACCCTCCTTTTTGGCCTGCCAAGCAATGAAACCACGATATTGAAACGGTTCCAAATGATATTTTGGTCCTCCAGGCCATTTTTAGTTATTGGCAGGAAAATCACCCTCTTTAAACCGTTGAAACAAAAATCAACATTTGGGAAATGATGGAGCAGCTTCACAATAAGCTTCCAAAAGTATTTGATGGGCTTCGGCAGCAGATTTCTTGACTTACTTAACCATAACTTGTTGGTCTTCAATGGATACACTCTTAACTTTATAACACATCATTGAGGGTTCTTTTTATCTTCATCACCCGGGATGAATTTCCCGTGGCGCCTGGCGTCTCTCAAGGCAGCCGTATCTTTATGTGCGATGGCGATGTTAAACCGTTTTCGTGCTTCTCCTTGGAATCACAATCGTATCAGCTTCAAATTGACTTAAATAATTTGATTACATGGTGCTCGTTAAATTTTATGAAATTAAATATAAAAAAATGCAAGAAGTTTTCTTTCTCAAGGAGGAAGTCATTCAGTATTCAATGCGTCTTTCATCGATTCACACAAGTTGGAAAACGTAGATTCGTTTATCGATTTGGGGATTCTATTTGAATAAAGATTACGTTTTAGTTTGCACATTGAGCTCTCTTTAAGTAAAGCTAGGTTCCCTTTAGGTTTCATTAAGAGTTGGTCTGAACAGCTTAAGGATCCTTCCATTACAAAAAGGCAATACATGTGCTTAGCTAGACTAATACTAGTGTATGCTTCCTTATAGGTGTTGTGTTGAATCAATTAAATCCCTTCCAAGACTATTCTTGCTGTTTGTCCTTAGGAATTGAGGTTGGGACTCCATTTTCTCTCTGCCTCCTTATCAAAATAGATTGTTTCTGTAAGCTTTACCATCACTTGAGAAACATACATTAATTCTGCGTGTTTCTTTCTTAATTAAGTTAATAAATATTATTGATTCGCTCAAATTACTTAGTGAAATAAACTTTAACGTCCGTAATCGCTTCTCTAGAAGCTTTATCTTCATTAAGCTTAGTCAATACAGATATAATTATGAGCTATTCAATACGTTCATAATTGTTTACATAAACCGAAACGATGTCTATCACTTAATATCAATATCAGACTCGTTAAAGTCTATCAAAACAACTATCCTTAAAACGCGCGATTTTCCTATGCCGTATTTAATCTAACTTGCAATCGTAACGTCACTATGAGTCCAAGATTAACTGGTGTTGTTTACTGTATTCGGTTGCCAAGATTTTGCATGTTTGCGATGGCTTAAGAGTTCACTCGCAGCTTTAATTTAGAATACCGAAATAATGTCACTTAGCCACTTTTGTCGAGAAACTTTGAAAATAGTAACTTTTTCTATATAACAACTTCTCAAATTAGTCCTTTGTATGGGTTGTAGGAAAATTTACCGAGAGTAGCGAAAAGATGGACCAATTCAAAACATTTTCAAAAGCATTCGTACTTAGAGCAGAACACGTCAGTGTACCAAGTTACATCAAAATGTTTCAAATATTTCAATGTTCATTGCGACGTGTAGTTTGAACACAATTTTACATGGGCAGACATCAGATGGACAGATGGACAGACAGGCTTAGATTGATTTAGAATATGATCCTGATAAATATTAAAGTGTGGGTCTAACTTAAGCCTAGTAATGCGTTAGATACCACAAGTGGTGTAACAACGGGCTGTTCAAAACAGACACAAATAAAACGAGTTTACCATATAAAGGCTTTATTGAAGAAGATCGGGCGCAAGACATTAATGACAAAAAATCTCAATCAAGTTCTTGTTTCTTACTCGCAGGTGGTCTTATCTTATGGAAATCGAAAAAGGAGGAGGTTGTCACCAGCTCCAATGTTGAAGCTGAATATGTTGTTTTTCTAACCAAAAAAAGAAAACCCACCAAAGAAACATTCTACATGAAATATATTCCTAAGGAACTTGGTTTTATGCATCAAAAACTTATAATATTATATAATAGATTTTCAGAGTGCCAACAAATGGCAAAGTTTGGTACTCATCGCTCCAGAGCGAAACACATTAATTATAAATATCACTTGTATGTGAAGTTGAGGAGCAACAAACAATCGCTTTGAAATATTTGCCTATTAAAGAAACGGGAGTTGATCCTTTAAGTAAGCCAATCTATAAAAACAAACATCGCCCGCCTGAAGCCGAGTAGGCAAAGCATCTTGGCTACCAAGTCAGTGGTCGTACATTCAAATCTAATGTGCGATAGACTTTTCAATAACGCCAACTGCTAGTGCTGCAAGACTTTGGTCTTAGAATTTACTTCTGTGCATAAATCAATAATAATAATAAAAACAAAAATCCTTTTTGTTTTCAGTTTATTAATTTAATAAGTCGACGAGCCGAAATGTACTTGGTAGGGAAACAACTTATTATTAAAAAACACTTTCTCCTTGTGAAAAACAATATAATTATGACGGAATACATTGTTTGTATTTTTTTTCCTTTTTAATATTTTGAATCAAATCCACCGTACAGTTAATGTGTATCTAAAATATTCAATAAAAACAAATAATCTTTTTGGCTGATTGATGAAATAAAAAATTAAAAAAGTTTAAAAGAAGGTGCATGGCGGTGCCTGTAGCAATTAACTAAAATAAAATAATTGCTAAAACGCATTGATTTGACAAGTACCTTTTAGATTGAAAAAAATGGCCTTTGTTGCTTGTTTTTCATTTCGTATAAAATAACAGAATATAAATTAAAATTGCAACTTATATAATATAAAAAGGATTTAAATTAGTCCAAAATAGGAATAAATTCCAAATTTAAAACAAACTCTCCTCATTTCTTCTTTTGTTTTTTTTTTGTTCTATTTTTATATTTTATTTTTATATTTATACAAAATCGTAGGATTTGCCAAGTTTCACAGAGTAAAAAGTTGAGAAACTTGATGTTTCTCTCCGAAAAATTGGAATCACGTTTTATGGTGTCAGAGCCATAGTTGTGAGAATTAAAAACGTGGTAATTTATAATAACAGAGCGCTACTAAGGAAAGAAAGCACTGTTTTAGCCAACACAAAATCTGTTGTAAATTTACATAACATGTGTAAAGATTAAAAAAAAAAATTCGAATGTAGATAATACTAGACAATGTGAATCCAGTATTCTGTTATAACATCGAAGAGTTCAATATACATAAGCAAGTAAGTTTATATCAATTAAGTTGTGTAGATACACAGTCCCAAAAGGTTTTTGTGATGTCTGCGTAAACAGTAAGCAGGATCAAGAACTAATTAATAGCGAACAGTTAACTTAAAGCGAGACTAGCTCCATCACAACATATATATTAAGATGCTCGTGATCCTATTGTTCCAATTGAATGGAATGGATCATTTCTAAGTCCGCAGTCATTTCGCACTGGTTTATTCTATTAACCAAAAGTTTCATGTATTCAAAGTTTTAAAAAAATATGAGTCCTTAGTTTCTAATATATTTAATAATATAAAACTTTTAAAGATGATAATAGATAAAGCGCGAGAATACATATCCAAAGAGCAGCTGCAATATTATAAAGGGAAACGCATACAAATTGAATCCACTATTACTTATTCTCGGCAACGAAACAATATTGCGGAAAGATTTAATATGCCTGTTAAAAATATCTGTGCAAAAATAAAAAATTGAGCATAATGTGAGGTGTTGGTTGCGGGACTTTTTCTATATTTCGTTCTATTATTTCGTTCGTTGGAACTCAATCCTCTAACAAAAAAAGAAAAATCGACGCGTGAAATAAGAAAATTATAATGATTGGTTAATACTGTGTTTCTTTTGAGTCAATTCAGAATATGACTGAAGTAGATTCCCCGGGTATCATAAGACACGAGCAAGGGGAGAATGGGGATGATATCATAAATATGGAAGAGATTTACGAAGGAAGCAGCTTTAATCTTAAAGAAAAAAACAAACAGTGTCCTGAAACGAATGAAATAGTGAACGAGAATGCCTTAGTGTGCCGAAGTGAAGCAAAACAAAATTTCGTAAGGAACTGTATAACTACATTACTGGATTTGACGCAACAGTTCTAAACAAAATTTTACCCACCAGAGTGGGTGATTGAAATCAGTTGACGATAAGCTGAGTTATATGAAAAAAAATCTATGTCTAACAACTAAGATTCGCAATTTATCATCAAAATAATGGGAAAGAAAAGTGCGGGAGCTATCACAGTGACTAGAGTAGACCGCAAAACAAAGCCAAGCCCTACGACATTTGATAAGAGAATATAACAAACGGTTAGATTATTCATCATATGCTCGGTTTATCGTTCAGATAACTTTAACATAATTCGGCATAATAAACTGATCATTTAGGGAAACGAATCGTTCACATGCTCAAATAGGCAAAACTACTACAAATTTCAAAGCGAACAAAGGGAAGGTGGAAATTCTCAAAAAGCATTTGAAGGCTGAAAGCCAGTGGCAATGCGTCTGGTGTTGATAATTCTATGGAACAACCGCAAAACATTTTAGACTACGAAGCAGGATACATGGTACCAAGTGTGTGCCAAGTAGCTTACTGGAAGATTGAAATGTATTGGTATGGCTTGCACAGCGTAGAAAGAAACCAGCTAAATGCTCCAATATTCGATATCAAGACAACTAAATTGGCTGAGACTCTCACCACTATAGTTGAAATGGTATAATAAAAAATTTTTTACAATTATAAGATTCGCTGACAGAGTGGGATGTTAAAATATTGTTACGAAAATAGAATATTTGATGATTTGAGTTTCCATGAAAATTAATTGTTTCGAATCGATTTTCTAAGAAAGGAATTGTAGAGAAAGGCGAAAACCAAGTAGACATTGACGGCGTGTTATCTGCGTTATATAGTTGGCAACTAGCAAAAAGTTTAACAACAATTGGCAGAAATTTAGCGGAAGAACGGATTAACGGATTAAAAATGTCATGATGCATTTCGGGAATGGTAACTTGCTTGTGAAAGGGTGTATAAGCAGAATATTTGCAGAAAGTCGAAAAGTGAGTGGAGTTAAAGCGAAGAGTCGAATGAAGAGGGAATTGTACTATTCGAACGGGACAGACCAGAGCGACAATGAAGGCGTTGTAAGTATAAGTTCCTATAAAAAATTTGTAAATAGATATCCTAAGAATTGTAAATAAAAACTATATTATCCGAATAATCATATTTCAGCGATACGAATTTAATTTCAAAAGAAGCTGTGTAAAAAATTAAAACTACAAAAGACGGTTTACGTTACACTATGTAATGCGGTCTTTTCAGCATATGTGCTTATGCTCGCTATGTAAAAGAGTATACACTTGTGTCTTTCTTTTCTGCCAACTATTTTTTCAATTCAAAAAATCGATACGGATGTGAGCTCATAATTTTGTTATATTTTGATAGACCTTGTCCCAAAATATTATGCTGGTTTTTATTGATTATGATGACGATGGTGATGATAATAGCGGAGTTAACTTCTTTGTTAAGAAAATTAAGTAAAATAAATTAGGACTGTGTCGTTTCGCGTTTTGGACACCTTCTCGGACAAATCCTTTTTAAACAGTCATTTTTATACGGCTACAATTAGAAATTATTATCCAATTCTTAATTTGAATTATGGTAGGCGCAGTGATTTAGGATATCTAAATGTCGACAATGACCAACTGCAAATTTTTGTTTCCTTTTTCTAAATACTTATCCATAGCACACTTCGGAATGAATTTTTGGGGACTTTTGTAATCTTTTCGCAATTCGATCGCTTAATTCATGTGACCCATGAATGGGTACTGGATCATTATTGAGAAGTAAGTTTCCCCGGTAATGACAAAAGTAATGTGCATACAGTTTGTAAGATGATCAGATGGCTTTAAGTTTGCCTTGACACAACAATGGAGTTTGCGTGAGTGCTTATAATTGCTGTTCTGTCTGTAGGAACAAACGTGTGCGTAATATGCTAAGTTGGGATAATCGCTGTGCACAACGCACAACGCGCGCTGAAATGTTTTTACCACTTAACCACACAGTAATTGATGTGTATTGTACAGGACTAGTGACACAATTTACTAAGAAAGTAATGGGATTAGATGCTTATGTACGACATATTTCATCTAAGAATTCTTCGTATCATGTTTTGTCGAAGGTTCGAGATGTGTTAAAAAAAACTGCCGGCTAATTCCCTTTTGTTTCAAGTGTTTTCAATGGTACGTAAGAAATTTCTGAACCGGCATTGATGTTGTTTAATTATATCACGTGTATTTCGATTGGGAGTAACGTCGTTAAGTAATGTACTTTCAAACAACTTAGGATCGAACGACAGCAAGCTTGTCGGTCTGGGCAATGCTATTGGAGAGTTATCTTTTTCAGTTTAGAGTACCATAACAATAATAGATCTTTTCAGTTCGTTGGAGCATGCTCTGTATGGACAATGGCGCTGAAAATGTATAGTGGTATTTTCAGAGGATTATGCTAATTTGCGAATTATTTTCGCTGCAATTTCATGTGCCCCAAGAGCTTTATTTATTTTTAGATAAAGTTTATAATTGTTATTAACTTCGAGAGAACTGGACGACTAGGGCTTTGGATTTTTGCCGAATACAGTATTGTAGAATTCAGTTTTCTCTCATTGTAAGGCTAGTTGTCATGATATCATTGCACATGGATTCCTCACGCAGTAGGAGACTATTATTGGCCATTATATAATATCTTAAATTAACAAATATTTAACCAGATTGCTACGAGTTGATTAATTAAGTACTGGCAAATTATTTGTCATTGTAAAATTTTGTGCTAGCGTGGCCGCAGTGGGCGAGCTGGAGGCTTTCATTTATGCAGGTTTCTTTGCATTAATAATTTTTGCGCAATTTACTCGTGTAAACGGAAGATATATGTACCCAATCAGATGAAGGATTTCTTTTTCGAGTAAAAAAGATTGCTTGTGCCTTATAAGCATGTAACCATATTTCCCATTTACTCACACTAATCGCAATTTGCAATCTAAATATTTTCTAACCAAAGTGATGTGATGAGTATTTACCGATATCATCGCCGTGTAAACCAACGTGACAATCACTAAGTTTTGGAAAATCAGAACAATAACCGAATAAAAAATTGGACCCAAAACGGATTCTTCCGAAACATCTACAAGAATAGATGGTAAATCAGAAAATTCTTTTAAAAGAGGAATGCAGAAACATCTTCCAGACAAAAACCGACGGATTAATTTAACTTCAAGAAGCGGGAAACAAAGAGATATCGTTTCAAAGATTAAACCATTATGCCAAACAGAATCAAAGGCTTTTTAAACGTTTTTAACATGGCAGCAAATGCGTACTCATTGATGTGAAGTATAACGTTGACTTCTAAAACCAACCTGATCATTTCAAACAATCAATTCAAAAAAGAAATTATATTTAATAATTTGGTGATATAATTGTTTGATTATTATTAATTTAATGATCCTTTTAAAGATCTTGCCTAAAGAGCTCAAGGGACTCGAAAATTCGATGATTTTCCATGACTGCTGACACCATTTGATGGTTCTCTGGGATAATTTGAACCAACTTTTAAATATTTGGAAAGTATTGGAGTTGGATGCGTAAGTTCATTAAGCCTGCAAAAGATCGTATTCTTTTATGGAGAATAATTTTTAAAACTATGTTTGCGATGCCATCCACACTTGTAGATTTTCTTGGACATAATGCACGCACTGAACACTTGACAACGTCGTCTTCCCAGACATGACCTGAAACAGGGTCCAGTCCCGCCATTGCAGAATCAACCGTACACTTTCTATCAAGAGAATTTACGTCACAAGAGACTTTATGATTTCTTATAATTATATTTTTTCAAAAGCTTGTGATCTACCATTACATAGAGATATCGCATTTTTTGTGCAATTTGCTTATATTTTAAAATTGTTTGCTTGCTTTATATAAAGCACTTTCTTTACGATCCCATAATCCCTTTCTGAATTTAAAAATTTCATTCCTGATTAGAGACGCGTAATCAAAATTGTTTATATAGTCGACTTCTTGTCGACAACGGCTCAATTGTCTTCTACAAAAATTTCCAAGTCTATAATAATGAACTGGTCATTGTAATTGGGAATTCCGAGAAAATTATTCTCAGGAAACTTTTTAGACAATAAACGTATAGCGCATCCTATGTTCGCAGTGAATAAATTAATACAGTTGTCTACATCCTCTGGTGTGTATGTAGAGTTAACTTGTTTTTGTTGGTCATTAAAGGAAACATTAAAAAAACCTTGATCGCTTTCCCAATTGGTCCATTGTAAGTTTTGTATGTTAACTAATTTGGCAAATAGCGAACGAAATGAAAAATAAAGAAAAAAAGTAAAAGTTAGGCGTTTTATTTAAAGTTCATACTGGTATGAAAGAATAAATATATTATAATTTTACAAACACACAATAGAGGGCAATGAAAAATTCGGGAAAAACGAAAAAACAGACCAGTAACTCGCAATTTCTAAATATCGTCAGAGCAGAATGTGTTGGCTGCGTAGTTTTAGATGTGACTCCTGGAAACAGCTTATACAAAGAGTGAAGAAGTGAAGTTTCTTCACATTTGAAAGAACTAATTTATCCGTCGATATTTATTTCTTCACTTAAAAAGAAAAATATTTAGACGAAAGAAAGGTGTTAATAAAATTGACAGAAATGAAAAAACTCACATTTGATTGTACACAAAATTAGTGAGAATGCACACTTATTTATATCCAATGTATTACATTAACATGTAAGTTGAAGAATATGAGTGACACAAGGAGATTCATAGATAGGGAGTCCACGGAGGCGAGAAAGTTGCATTCACTTGGCCACCTACGAACGAGCTAGCTAGGTAGGCATATCCTTTCTTGAAAGTTAAGGTCGAGTTGAATGTCATATGTGACTACAAATCTCGTTTTCTTTAGTCGGCAAACATAGTGTCCTATTCCATCGTGCACTGCGACAGAAGTAGTTTTAACAGTGGTGATCCAAATTGCTACTATAGTTGCCTTTTCTTGTATGAAATTCTGTACATTGGCAAGTATCACCAATAAACTGGATACATTCAATTGTCGATGCTCACATTTCAACGGTGACTCGCAACGTGTGATTACAGATTTCCACGGCAACATCAATTTCTTGTACCTTGCTCAAACTATATTGGCTGGTCTAATCTAATTTGTCTTTTCACTTGGCAGCTAAACTGAGATATTTGCGAAATAGGCGATATATTTCGAAATCTATCTTTGACAAAGAGCCGATGCGTTCCAGTGACATACTTTGAGTGAAACGATTTTTTAATCAAGTGGGCTTAAACTAAGAGATTTTTGATTATTAAGAATTTATTGCATCTCGCCTTGCATTCTAATCATGAATAATTCTATTTGTTACATGAGTTATGCTGCTGAGCCTTTAAGGAAGCTTAATTGCGGCGAAGATTTAATTTATTTTGGCATTCCACACCAAAAGTAGTGTGCCGTATGGCCGCCGCCACAATTATTACGTTTTTTACCTCTTTCCAAAGCGTTTCTGTAAGTATAAAGTTTCTAATGTGTTCAACGTCAAGACTTATGTTTTGTTATTAGATTGCTGTGTATGCGTGATGTGAGTCAACAATGATATAAAATACAAAACGTCATCCGCTGGCCATTATTAAGCATTGGAGGATTAACTAACGTGTGTGGGGCTTATCCTTCACAAAAGTACGCTACCGTAATAATCAGACTTGGCAATCGGTGTTGCGGGGGACATAAATCCTAAAAATTAGTTTTTTTACGTCTTTGATTTCAACAGTTCCAATAAGACTATTGAAAAATAAATTTTGAATGAAACAGCTCTGTGCTCTACAGACAGCATTCCGAGGGGTAAAAAACCTTTGTACCTAGAGAGAGGAAAAATTTTTAAATATGTAAATATTGAATGATTTTCCGCATTTACTTTACGCACGTACTGCTATTTCATCCTATTCTGTTAATATTTGTCTTGTCTATTTATAATACATTCTTCGTATATAAACGTTGTCATGTGCTATGGGAAATAAAAAATCATTTAAGCGCTTTCTTACCGACACACAACAACAACTCGTTACTTTAGTTCGCGATTAATCAAGAGGATCTTGATGAACTTTACTGTCATTGACTTTGTAAAAATAGTAGGTTAAATTGTATAGTATGTTAAAGTACTAGTGTAAATGTGTAATACAAATATGTTCATGGCTACATCCATATTCTCACTGCAACATTGATAGGCCTTTAAAGCAATTCGCCATTAAAAGAACACTTACTATAGAAGTTACGAGAAAAACGCAGTTGTTTACTAAAAAAACTTAATTAATCGATACTTCATCCTTTATATATGTTTTTACGAGAAATTTTATTATTATGTATAAAAATTATTATTGAGTATTAAATATTATAAATGATTACCTGTTATACTATTGTCCACAATCTGGCGTCGACTTTGATACTTGAATGCCTACGAATATATTTGCAGAAATAAGTAAATTTTTTTTTGTAGTTTTCCCTTATTTGGATCATAGGTGTTCCGTATCAAAATCGATTTCTGATATTCAATTGATTTATAATAGCAAAATTAATGATAAATGAAAGACATTGTGCTTAGAGAAAAAAGATAAGTTTTTATAGTTAATAGCTTACTGCGTACGACACTGGCTAGGAATATAAAGAAAATTGGCATCACTAGCGTCTATGACCGTGGGTCCAACATTAAATGAAGCGTTTAAAAGATCAATATCAGAGTTTTCGCCAGAGCCAAAACCAATACCACCGATACAACCAACGCCTATATTAGTGCCAGTAGCACAATCGACACCAGCGCAGACGCTAGGGCCGTTAATGGTAACAGCAGATGTCAAGTCGGGCGTGTTAATGCGCCTACCATTTCTGATGGTTTCTTTTCCAACGCCCCTGCCGCTGCCGATGTTACTGCAGCTATTATTATAACTGCTACGATTAGTGCATTGCTTTTTAGCATTCTCAATGATCGGAATGTTTGCATCACCACCGGCATGGGTACGCCTACTGCTGCTATTTTGAGATGTCTTGCTACTTAATTGTTTTTGAGATTCGTTAATTGGAGTTCTTTGGCTGCCCTCGCAGATATCAAAGTCATCGTTACCGCCATTAATCAACTTGTTACTTCTACCGTTATGATAGCTTCTTTGATGGCCAACTGAATTATAATGACTGCTGTCTCCTGCACGTTTGTAGGAGCCAGCAGCTATGCTAATGTTCTCATTGGATTCCTTACCAACAATGCCGCGACCACCAAAGTCCGATTCAGCGACGCTGTTAATAAGCTGTTGGGAATTAGAGTTGGGCGATGAAGATGGCTCATATTTGCGTGGACGGCCTCGTGACAAGTGACGCCGCTTAACAAATTCACTGTCATCTACCATCCAGAAGGAGCCAAAGTCATCCTCGTAGCGCACAAAGCACTTGTGCAATGACAAATTTGTGCGAATGGCATTCTATAAGAATATAAGGTATGGTTTTCGGCGGTATTGTTAACATTTTGGCAAAGGCAGCAATTATTAACGAATTAAAAAACGATAAAAAAGTGTAGAATAATGGAAAAATGACAAAAATTAGAGAAAATAAGAAGAAAATATCAAAAGACAGTGTAGATTACACAATAAGATAAGAAATTATTTCACATAAGAATTGAATAAAATAAATAGCGGATAAGCATAAATTTTCCACCATGACTATCATCATACCTTAGTCTCTAAAGTTTGTCCTTTTTTTCTTTACGTTAAACAGAATCTTTTGCACTATAATTTGGAGTTTGTAGATCCAAGAAAACGCTCTCAATTTATTATATATCTGAAATGTCCATTTTCAATTTATAAAATATTGTGCAAGACCAATCAACGAGAATGTTTGATTAGACTACCTAAACGTTGAAAGGTATTAAAATTAATCACTGGTCGTGAAATGGTTGCAAATCGAGATTTTATGTATGTCAATTGCATCCCCTTTGAGCTTAAAATTGAGCGTTTTATGTGTTGCCACTTTCATATTGTTTTGTACGCGTACTTATATAAGTAAGGTTATATTGTATTTATATCAATATATGCATCAATCAGAAAGATTTACACTCATTTTTTATTGTACAAATTGATTCAAAATCAAGCTTCCCTATTTGATGCGTGTATCCTTACTGATATTTTTAAGCAATTTATTAGGACCTGACATGTTTTTCCCAAAAACGAATATTGTTGAAAACGAATTGGATTGCAGCAGTCTTATGTCTAATCCCGTAAGGTCCTGTTTTGAAAAAGTCGTTAAATGACTCGAATTTGGTATATTAAATATTTCCAGATAAAAATCGTCAAAAAGTAATAAATGAGTGAGGACAATTTGCATCACATGAGACCGTTCTGTTAACTTCCTTCCACGTTCCTATAATATTGAAAATTTGATATGGAAACCTAAATATTGCATTTTATTAAGCAGATTATTCCGGAGCAGTTGTTTGAGATATAAATTTATTATTATGCTCACTGTAAGCTATATTGACCGCTTATTGAACCTAAAGGTTCAAACAGTGAACATAAAGGTTCAAACGAAAAGTGGGCTGTAATTAGGTAAAAGAAATATACGTTGCCTTTTTCCAAGCTCATGATTTTAGAGACACTTGGTAATATTGGTAATATTAATCGCGCCAAGCCGTATTCTACAATGGTGACAGTACATGGATAAAAAAAATACATTGTGGCGTTTTTTAATTCAGTCAAAAAGAATTGCGTCTTAAAAACTATCTAAAAGTCTAAACAAAGCCGCAGTGTTTTACAATAATCAACCAAAAATTTATCATTAATGTAAACATCAACCAAAGCCGTAATGTCAATCTTTAATGAAATCGGTAAACCTATTCCAAAAAAAATGGGAGATGAAATGTGCCACGACATTTCATTTTATGACATTTCTGCGAAACAAAATATTGACAAAGAAAACTGTTTCGACACATTTACATAAAGAAGGCTGGCTAAAAATAAGAGCCTGAAAACTGAGTACTACAAATTTAATAATGAAAGTGCATACTACATGCACTAAGAGCGAGACGGCAGTTTTATCTGCAAGTCGCTTTAGAAACGAAACCAATGCGTCATCTTTAAGGGGATAAACCACTCTAATATCCTGGCAATTTTTTTGGGATAGAAGGAAAGTTACTAGAATAATAATATTGGACAAGGTTATTAAGCGTACTTTGATGTAATAGAAAAAGGAATATATATACTTAAAAAATGACAGCACCACAGGCTACGTATTACTCGGGAGAATGTAGGATTAAAGATATTGTAGAAAATTCGGATTAAAAAAATGCAAATGATGCATACCTTTCTGAAAAATCGTGTTTCGAGAAAAGCGCATTTAAAGTTTTGGAATATTGTGACGTACTCTTTTCTACTTTTACCGATTAGTCAGCAATACTATGACCATAAAACTGACCTTTGAAGTTCAAATATTCCTTTTGATTTCCTTTCCTCGACAATTTTTTGATCGGATATGCCTCCTCTGCTGCGTCCATCTAAGCCAGAATCGCACGTATTGTACTTCATATGTTGCAAAATGGTGACAAAAATGGCAAGAAAATATATAACATATATAAACTTCAAAAACTTCGTCCCAAACTTTTAATCTAATGGTAACTGCAGAGTTCTTCTCAGCCTTATATCTGCTTCAACGTTACCTTGACGAGGCTACACTAATATATTATTTTAAGGAAATAGATATTAGAAATCGCTTGGGAGATAACTAACAATTTTCAAGGAACAAACCTTTTTCAAGTAATGAATTTTTTCCCACATATTTTAGAAGCTCTGCAGTATCTGTTAAGCAAAAAAAGAGGATTTCTTGAAAAACTTACATTAGTTTAGCCCCTTAAAGAAGTTGACAACAGCCCACGCAATGTGGGTCATACACAAGATAGATGACAGAGTAGAGGTTCGCAATTATCTTTTGCCTTATTTGGAAAAAAGAAAAATTTGGGAAACTTACATGTCGAACTCTTTCAGTTTTTTTTATCCTTGAAATTGTTTTCCAAAAGAGATAATGGTGATGATGATAGCTTGGCATCTTTAAATAATACAAGAACATATATATCACAAGATATTGTTTCAAAAATGGTTCAGGGCTCGTTAACATTGCGAAACCAAAACACGCAGTCTTGTGTTGTTTATGTTCTTGGTTAATATAAAAAACTAATAAGGTTCCATGCATTATGTGCAGAGTTTTGAATTTTTGTTTATAAGATCAAAGGTTTTACGTAGCCATAAACAATGAGCTTTAATTTTTAGACAAAATTTAACTTAAAGATATTAAAATCTGTTCTTCACAATATACATTAATGAAGTAGTAATAAGAGTAATGTACGTGCCTTAAGCTAATTCATTTTAAAGTTAATTGAGAGTTTAAATAAATAGGGGAAAACAGCAAGAAAGTTTAAATTCGAATTATATCGAACTTCATAATACCTACCACATAGGATTTTTAAATTTCTGTGGGAGAACCATTTTTGAGTGCCGAACTAAAGCTTAAGTACATATAAAATGTGGACATCCGATCAATATACACCCAAAATCAAAATTTTTCAAATTTTGTATAATTATTTTTAATTAATTTTGTATACAAGGAAAGTTAGATCTGAACCGCTTTCGGTATAACTTATTGGGCATCATATAACATAGAATCTAAATTTTCTAACTTGATTTTTAACCAAGTAGCTAATCGTCTTTCAACACCACAATCACAAGCTTCCCGTGAATGGGAACGAGTATTTCGGAACGACAAAGTAACTACAACCCCTAGTGGTGGGTATAAAATTTATCCTACTAGAAAAAACTTAGTGTAAAGAAAGAAAATCAAATTAAGTTCTTGCTAGCACTCTTAAGGAAATTATTCTTTCCAGTGCTGGTAAGAAAATAATGATATTCTCTTAATTTTGTAAAAGAAATCTGATTATTTTCCGAGTTCAAACATACTGTAAGAACGTACCCAAAATTGAATACGTTAATGCTGGACAGGCGACCATTGGCTGAGGTGACACCTGCCGGTGACACACAGGTGGACGCACTGGATGAAAAGACGGCAGCAGCGGCCGCGGCAGCAACTGCTGTAGTCGAACGTTGGGGTCGCCGTTTGTAGAACTCGATTTCGTCCACTGTCCAAACGGCCCCTTTTACATTCTCAACACGCGTGAAGCACTTATGCAGCGATAAATTATGTCGTACAGCGTTCTGTTGCAGGTGGCTTCATTAATCAACTTATATCAACTAATTATTGGGCTTTATTTGTAAATAGTATACATGAGGGAGCGAGCACATGAATGTATAGTTATGGAGAAAGGAAAGAATACTTCACAAGTTGTTGATTAAAAGCAATCACATTGCTTAGGTCATTGGTTCGGCAACAAGTTTCTAGTGTCTTAAACACAACAACATATTACAAAGTGGAAACAATCCATACGAAAATATTTTGAAAAAGATTAGCGAGAAACTCACACATGTTAAACAATTATCAGCGCGGCTGATTTTTCAATTGCGAAAATAGAAGTTTTCGTCGCATAGGCATGTGGACATTTATTGGGAACATCAAGAATATCAAACTAATGCAGCATCATTTGTCAAAATTGTCAAGGTCCTCTTGAAGATATGTTTGTGCTTGGCTATCACTTGATCTGATGATCAGTATACCGCATCCGCGCACATTAACCCAAGAGAGCATTTTATTACATTTTGTAAGTCTTTTATGAACAAAACAGAACAAACAAAGCAAGACCGATATAACTCCCTTGAAGAACCCTTGAGTAGACCACGACTTCTTTATCAATTTTACTTAGTAGTCAACTTCGAGCTCGTGTAGCGGTCATAAATATTATTTTTTTTACTTTTTAAGTACTTTAAATTTCTGTTCGTCCATGGCAGAAAAACCCGGTTTGTCAAATAATAAGACCGAACCGGTTTCAACTGGTCATGGAAGACCCGCACCATTCTTAGCAGGTCTATCCCATAAATGCCGTAATCTCCACCGATGAAGTTTGGTTACCAGGAACTAAGGGCATAGCTCTTAATCTCAAAGAGTCCCATGCACATTGATGCATTATTTTGCGCCCACCACCATCAGCCAACTTTACATTCGGCTTACCACTTCTTTTTGGCCACAACTTGAATTCACTGAACGTAGATTCAAGATCAGTAAACTTATTAACGAGATCTAGAAATTTCAGATGAATCTTTTTAATGCTTGTAGTGGATATAGTTCCTATTGTTGTGTTAAATACCGCTTTCCGTTATATTAAATATTGCTTTTATCGTTGAACGTCCGAACTTTGAATGATGCGGATTGTTTTACCACGGCGCCCTTACCTACAATTTAAAATACTTGTGCTTTAGGTTAACTTTTCTTTCAAGAAAAGAATGTGACTATGCTAAGCATCCTTGCTATTCTTGTAGGTAACAGCGTCGCAATACCTCTTAGTTCTTATTGTCACTGCGCCCTCCAACCAGCTAACGAAAAAGGAACAACAAAGTGAGAACAAAAATAAAGCGAAGCGCGAGCGAATGAAGGAATTCCGACTTTTCCAACGCACATGCTTTACTTTCAGCTCTTTTCTCTGTATTTCGCACGGAATCCATCAAATATTTTAACCGATCGCGTGCTTTTCTCACAGATTTTTTTGTCGCAATTATTTTCATTTATTTAAATTTATTTGTGATCGTAATTGACGCAAAAAAAAACAAAGCATATAAAAACACGTCCGCGCCGTACGAATTGACCACCAATTTTTGACTTTTTTTGGCAATTCTTATCACTCTAATATTAATTTAATGTTCATTTTATTATTGAGTTAAAATAATAATAACAATTATCGCTAATAAACAGGAAGCAGCCATTTAAAATAATTGCTAACATGCCTAATGCAATACCTCATGGGTGGTGTGGAAAATTGCATACAGTTGTCTAATAATTAGGAAAAATATTCACAGTAGATATTTGGAAGAATTTTAGGAAGACATATTTCTTGCAATAAGTCGATAGTAGATAGATTTGCAAAAAGAAGGCAAATCGTCAATGTTATAAAAAAATATGCAAAGCAAAATACTAAATGCAAACACACACATAATGTTCGCAGTCTTGCACGTACACGTCTAATAAAACTTTTTCGCTCTTTTACGCTCTTTTAAAGCGTTTGTTTATATTTCAGGTCCTGCATTGCGTTATGATAAGTTTATTGCGCAAACGTTGCTCTTAAATATGTAGTGCTTCATCTTATATATATAATCGTTTTGCTGTAAATCACTATACTGTGCTGTTATTGATGAAAGGGAATAATGTCATGGATTCCACTTCAATAGAAAAGCAAACAGATGATAAAGTGAAATTGCCTGAATTGAATGCCAAAACGATTAGCTTTCTTAATCTATTTTCCAGTATATTATTTTTCTACGCCATTTATAACACATTTTCAAAGAACATTATACGCACTTCGAATGAATAAAAACACTTCGTGGACAATGTACGTAAATATAGTGCGTGTTTGCAAATGACAATTTTTGGTGCAGGCTTAATCGCACGTGATAATGACATTGATACACGGAAAATTCATTGTTAAGCTGGTTATCTTACCATTACTGTTACCAGGTGTCACTAACTGCTACCAACAATTTTCAATGAACTGCAAGTAATTTTAAACCAAATAAACAATTCGGTGAAATTGTTCAAAGGGTTAATCAATGAGATGGACGTATGTGACCATAAAATTATAATTTCTATGGACAAAACACTTGCGGGTGAAAATACACAACAGTGTAAAGCACCAACAATAAACGAAGTTGCTATTGGTTTAGCTGGCGATCAATCTAAATCAAGAGACATTACCATTCATTGCAGAAATGATAGAGCTGCGCTAAACATATGAGAAAGTCATCGATCACACCATAACTCTATATTGGCATGGGGGAAATCGATATAAATGAAATGTTTCAGAGATAAATCTATCAATAAACAGTTCAATATAATTTCATTAGTTAGAACAATCAAATGATTCAGATGCCGAATAGGATCAAAAAGTTAGGGCAATGAATTGCTATTCATATCGCATGATGATTCGAAAAGATCAAGATAATCGCTTTTGGAGAAGTCGGTAATATTTTTTTAATATGCTGTATGTATGTAAATATGAATGACTAAAATTTATCCCTTTCGGTCATCAATCTGAAAAATTCCAGAATATGTACGTGATGCTTTAAGTGGTAGTGAAAATATTAATCCAAAAAACATTGTGCAATATGTATTACGGTAATTTTTACATAGAGATAGTCTGCGTCACATGAACGGTCGTCCACACTTATTTGTACCGTTCATATTTAATCCGAAATGGGAGGAAAATCAGATATATCGAAGATCCTTGTGACGTTATTGCAAGTATATTTAGACAAAAGTTGCTACCACACTAATAGATTATATCAATGTGTTTAATGTTTTGAAGAAACACGTTGCTGGATGTATTCTGTAGAATAGCAGAAACGTGGCTTACCTCATGTTCACGTTTCGATTTGATTCATTCATAAAATTTAGCCAGTTGAAATGGACTAAACAATTTTAGCTGACCTACCAGCTGAAGTGAAAATGATCACCAAAAGAAGACGGAAGAACTTTATCAATATAAAAGAATCGCCCAAATATTAAAATGGGTAATCGTTATATTGTACCAGTCGTGTCGCAAAAAAACAATGCCCCCATTAATGTTGAATTATGCCTTTCTGTAAAAATGATGTATATGTATACATATTATAAATATATTTATATTTTAATGTGGCCAATCACTCAAGGGATGTCTTTCTGCAAAGATCATGTATATATGTAGGTGTACATATAACAAATGTATATATTTCAATGTGGCCAATCACTCAAGGGTTGGCCCCTATTTACGTAACGCGGTTATGGTCAGAAAGGAATGAGCAAAGAAAGAGAAAGAAAGAAATAGGGAGATGGTGGCCGTAGCCTAGTGGATGTGGGCCCAATCGATAAATCTGCCTATATCGTCTGAGCGTTCACTATAGCTACCGCCAAAGTAAAGTCTACGGCAATTGAGATTGGAGCCCGCGAGCACTGACGTGATAGTCGTGATTTTTACCTGCGCGGTTACGTATGCCGATATAAAGGTAGTTAGTGATATAGCAGGTGTTAAAGTTCAGAACTAGAATCGCAATTATATTGTGAGGATGCCCTATGTTTTGCGTACACAAAGAAAAATAAAGACTGGCCTCTTTAGAGATATTAAAAGAAGAAAAAGGGATGAAAAAACATTCATTTTCTGACCTTGAAATGAGGATGAAAAAAAAACGAAAGTTTATTTTTGTTTGGTTCTAAAATTATAAGAAAAAAATTAAAAATAAAAAAAAGTTGATTGCAAAAAAGTAAAAAAAATTAATTTTAAAAAGAACTTCGGGAAAACCGTTTATTTTGAAAGCAAAAGACATGCGAAAGTGGATCTTGAATAGCAGTTCCAAATAGTGCTTGCAAATTAAAGACAAGTATCGTGGAAGACTCAAAGTAGTAAAACGGAGAAAAAGATAAGCAATCAAACAAAGTTTATTTCACCTACCAAAAGTGTATTCTATAATCTACACTTACAGTGTACACATTTTTATTTGGTTTCGTTAATTTTCAATATGTAAGTTAATTTTAAGTAGTTTTAACGTAAGACCTTAAATATAATTGTTAAATGATGTTGATACGTTGAATTATTAAAGAAAAAGTTATTGTAAGTGATTAGTGACGTGGGAAATGTAATCAATATATATATATATATGTATATATACATATGTGTATAGGTGTATATATATATATGAATGTATGCATATATATGTGTATGTATGCATGTATGTGGAGCGTTTCGAATTACAGGAAAAGCATACACATTTTTTGAAAAAATCGATATAATCGATGTTTTATTAATTAACAAAACGACTCTAAACTCAAGAAAAAAAATGAAAAACCAATGAATAAAAATGAAAATAACATATCAGACATCCTCTGATTTAGAAATGTTTATACTGTAAGGTGTTTGCAATAGTTTTTGTGTACTTCCTACCTGTGTACATGTATATATATGTATATATATACATATTTTCACAAAATTTCCGTTTATTTATTACAAATTTTCCGTTTTGTACAGTTGTTTATTTCGTTTTAAACTGTTCTTTATTATTGTTATGAATAAAAGTAAAAAGCATGAACCTAAGGTTGAGAATCCGCGCCTTTATTGGCCCCAGCTAGTCGTTACACTATAAAAAAAGAACCAAATATATCTATGTTCATCCATGACAATCTGCAAGATGTTGTGTAACCATAGTATGTGCCTGTACGTTGGTGTTGCGACACCAGGTTGGTAAGCCATTTTTTGTGTAAGCAGGTGTGTGTGTATGTCTATCAGACTTAGTTTTATGCAACTACACTATTGTACCAATTTTATTTAACCAATGCAGTAGTATGTCTATCTATGTCCTCTTGTATCTAAACTTGTTGTCTAAATTAATTTTAGGGCAATTTTGTGCCGCTGTAAGAGAAATGGAGGCCAATGAGTTATGCTATAGCTGAGCTAGCTAGCTCGTAAGATGTGGGGAGGATTCTATATTTTTGCTCACGGAGACTCCTGGAGCAGTTACAACCACAAGTAATTGCACGTACTTCCCCTATCGAATATGCGGACTGCCGAAACCATAACCTACCGAACAGGGATCCTATGTGTCTCCCTTCGGCCACAAGAAAGTTAGTGCGAGGCCCTGAAACTGGGCTTTCTTTTATCTACTTTTTTCTGACTTTAAAAAAAGAGCTTAGCAAATTTTTAAGAGTAGCAATCTATGATATAAAGTACTTTAAGTAAAAATATTTATTTAGAGCAACCAAAATTAAAGATCTTTCGTGCGTATAGCACACGTCAATATAAATATACTCCGAAGGCGGTACAAACACAAAAATAAAGTTGAATTAATGCTGGTAATTGACATATGCGAGTCAAATTTAAGATCTCAATAATTTTTGGTAATTTAACAGCACCCAGCTCCCATTTATTGGCACATTCTTACCTTGATATATTGGCTATATCACGAACCCATTGGTCGGCATAGTCTAAATTGTACACTTCCTTTTGCGACCGCTTGACGTACAATTCTTCGTATACTTCATGTTTTAAAAAAACCACTTCATCCAGTGCAGGTCTTATTTATATTTTGCGACTTTCAGCGTTGCCTTTTGTGAAGCTGAACTTTTATGATTAACGTTTTATTTTTGCATCTTCCTCAATATCGCACATAGTATCAAAAAGAAAATGAAAATTTCTTCACAAATATTTTTCATTTTTTAAGAATTAGTTTATTTATATTTTATTTATTCTTATTATTTATAATTGTACTTTATTTAAGCTGAATTCATACATGTTTGCTTGCGGATTAATTAATAACAAAATTTGTTTTTGTCTTTCTTATTAAAACATTATACAAATTTTTTTTTCTGATGTAGAAAATATTCAATTATTTTATTACGCCTTTAATATGAAATTACTTTTGTTATTGTTGTACACTGAATTGCGGGTATAAACGATTATGCTTATAACGATATCGATATTAATTCTGCAATACTATATTCACTTAATTTGAATAAAGTTATTTAACTAACACGCAACTGCAAAAAATTGCCGAAGTGCATTTAAGTAAAACTCACTATAGGTGGAAATGTCTGTAGCATTGTTCTATGAAATTATAATATCATTTTACATGACAGTAAGTGCAATTTTCAGATTATCTTTAATTATCAGTGTTGACCAAATTTAAAATTTTTTTACTTTCAAAATACCGATAACTTTTTCTTCACTCAATATTAAACAAAATTTGTTTTACATAGAGTTTTTGATGACAAAGCAGTAAATGCCGTTTATTTTCAATCGATTATTTATATATTCTTTGGTTGCTTATGTCATAATTCGATTGCGACTTGTTCTTTTTCTTCGATAATTATCCTGATATGTTAATCTTATTATTTACACTCATCAGTCACTTCTTTAGACTATTTGTTCTAAACAATTTTGACTTTATAAAATTTATGTTCAACAAAACGTCGGCGCCAAATAAAATGATAATCGTCCTTAGGCAAACTCAGCATTTTTTTTTTCGCAAGGCTGCTTAGCCATATTTATTCTTAGTAGTTTTAATTACATATTCCTTAAATTCCTCAGTTTAATTATCATTTTCAATAACATTTTTGTTTTTGTTAGTGTAATAGGCACTGTAGAATAATAAAAAAAAAATAAATAATAATGAAAAAAAAAGGAAAGTCGGATTTGTTAAAAAGAAAAAAAAGATTGAGTTTTGTTAGGAGGAACAAAAAAAGAGAGGTGTTGAAAAAATGTTTTTTTTGAAACGTACAGCTAAGAACTCGTGGGACGTGATATTTATCTAAGTTGTGATTAACCATTTTTTTTTTGGTATTGGAGATATCTGATTTTTGGGTTGCATCGAATCTTCATAAAGAGAAAACATTCTTGCAAATTTTTTTTTGTGAAATGAAAATACTTTTGAAAATTGATGAAAAGTACGAAACGTTTGGTGCAAATTCTAAACATCTGACTTAGGGGTGAGGGAAAAGCAGTTGAGATTGTTTTTTTTGAAAAATGCTAAAATCCAAAATGAAAGTAAACATGTTAAATTAAAATAATGTAAGTAGTAGCGGAACAAAGAAATTTTCATGAAGCTAATTATATTAATTACCCAATCCATCCGGCGAGCCAGGCCGGAAAACATGCGTTAGGTTCGTGATTCGACGACTTACATCCTAGCATAGCTTAGATAAATAATACGTTATATTAGGCGTTCCTTACGCTTAATTATATTAATGTATATTCGCAGACTTTTATCAGAAATTGTCACTAAATTAGCTCCCATTGCATCTGCTGCTTTTCTTTATTTTATATATTTTTTGTTACTTTTCTATTTTTTTTTTCTTCCTGGCATACATCAAAAACAACAACTTTCTATTTTCTTTTTCTTTGTTCTAACATTTATCTTACCTTTTCCTTAAACCCAAAGAAAGTCTTTTTTCTTCAACATTCTCTTTCTTTCTCAACCGCCGTCTCCCGTACCGAATATCAAGACCAACCCAAAAAAAACGGCAAAAATGGAGTCAAGATATCTCCCGCTATGAATTCTTTTTTGTGCGAGAACTTGAAGAAAAAATAAGTGAAAAAAGATTGCTAAGCTAAAACTTCATATTACAGTTATTGTTCACATTGGTGAAATCAAGTTGTGTCAAGCATGCCTCTATATCAATAGCAGTGACGTAGCAGGATTTTGGCGTATACTTTCTTTCCCATTTAATGATCGAATTGCCGCTGTTATTCATATGGCGATTTATCTTAAAAATTAATTAAAATTAATAAAAATAATTTTTTAAATTAAGACAAAGTAACGCATTTGTGATCACATTGTTTTATTCAAATGTATCAAAATATTTCCTTTGAATAACTCGCGCATTAGTAGCAGCATCATTTGTCATTGTCGTAACTTTGTTGGATGCGGGAACTGCACATTTAGCTTTAAATTTGCCATTAACTTTACAAAATATTGACACACCTACTTGCAATATTAAGAAAAAGTACCCCAAACATGCGAGATAATTTGTTCGGATGAGTGTACTATGGCGGCTAAAAAATCATTGGAGGCACTAAGTCTAAAATTTAAAGATTTGAGAGAAAATAATCATATTTTTGTTGGCGTGTACACAACGAATGAATCGTAAAATTACGTGCATATGAAGCTGAAAACCACGAACATAAACAGTTTTCAATATACCTAAAATTGATATAATAGTTTTATTTATTTAGGTGTATTTTCTTTCAAATCTGTCTGAAACGATGTTGAGTGGTTCTGCTAATAATTGTATAAATACTTACAATTAGTTAAAGGTATAACTTACTTGAGTTTGTTCTTTTATTTATTTATTTATTTTTTTTGTTGTTTACGTTAATAAGTACTATTACATTATTTACAAACTTAACCATTTGAACATACGCGACAAATTTTTACGAAGAGTTCTATTGTCTACAAGATATAGGATGCATTCTTACAAAATCACAATACGCCTTAAGGCAAAAAGTCGTTGTTGGAATTAGACGTTCGCCATCAAAAATGCCGAAACACGTACTTTCAGTTATTTTGAACGCTTTCAGCATTGCTCCATTCACGACTTGATCTTTTGTCAAAAATCAAGCACCTAACGAATGCTACGATTGCTTTAATTATTTTAGATCCAATATTTTATATTTTAAGTGCTTAAGTAAATGATGGCTAAACTAATTTCATTATAATATATTTCAATGGTATCCTATCAGCAGTCTTATATCGCATATTTAATGGAGTTGCTATTTTGATTTCTACGCCATATGCAAATTTATAAACATATCGCATGCTTACTTAATTGTTGCCTTTTGGAGCAATTGGTAATTCTGCATTCATTTCTTTTCCATTGGTCAAATATTTCTGCAGATAATTCTGCATTCATTTCTTTTCTATTGGTCAAATAATTTAGTTTAAAACAACTTTTATATTGATCAATAGTTGACGAAATCGATGAAAAAATTGATGACGAATGACTTGTTCGATGTTGACATCACTGCGAAACTAAAAACTAACCAAAGAGACATGATGAACCATTCGCATAAACAAAAGAAATTCGAAGTTTTGTTTAACGAAATTGAGTAATTTTTTTAGTTATCGATCATATCCGACAAAAGGGGGATCACACGAAAAATGATATGCGAAAAAACGTGAAGAAAACTTCACAAAGAATAGCAAAAACCCGGGAAATGAGTTCTAATCGCTGCTTTTGAGTAACTAACGCGATGAAAGACGGCATTCTTTTAATGATTTCAGAACGAATTAATAAAAACGGCGCCATCTTCCATTACGACACCGCAAGACTATGCCTATCTTTGATCATTCGACGAAAATTAGGACAACTTGGCTGGGACATTTTGATGCATACAACGTATTACCTGGACCTTCCCTCCCCTATTCCGGCTATCACAGCTTTCACTCTCTGTCGCGTTTTCAATTGATATAAATTTGAATCTCTGAAGTACTACAATAAGAGCACAATGATTCCACCAGAACAATAACAAAAAGTTATCACCATGTCACAAATGAAATTTAATTAAAAGGTGGATGAAGTTTGGTGAAAAATCATTCTTTAAAATTTTATATACGTTTGTTTAGAAAATAGCCGGGCAGTAGCTTCAGTAAATTTAATAATTGATACTAAACTAGAATAAATAATAAATATTAGAGAAGAAAAAACTAAGTTGCACTAGTTGTTTACATAATAATTCACAAATTTTAATCTTATAAGCTTAAAAAATGGAAAATAAAAACATACTTCAGGAATTATTTATTTTGCATTAAATAGATTTCCATACGAATAAATAATTAAACGAATACTAACCAGACTTTGGCTTTTCTATATTATTGCGTATTATACGCGTTTAAAAAGCTTTTTTTTTCCACATATACGCATTTTTCGGTACGAAAAAAAAATATACAACTTATTAACGCATACAAAAGTAGAGAAACAAGAAAAAGAAAGGAACATTGACAGAGATATTCTTTTATTTCTTTAGCCATCATCTCATATTCCACTGCGCAGATGTGGAATCTCGTGGTATAGAGGCATTTCCAAATTGAATTGTGGGAATGAGTTGATTCTCAGAGAATAGTTTTCGTTATTAAAGCGTCGCTGTTTTAACATGCTTTCTAAAAGGAAGAACGACTATAACGAACCTTTTAGAATTTAGTTGTTACGTTTTCAAGGCATTCCCTAGTGACACATTGATGTCGTATATACAGATTTTTGTAAAGCAAATTCTTACCTTCATAATAAATTATTTTGTTCATTGACTCCTCAATCTTATTCGGAGAGATTAAATGTTTCTAACTGTTCGTCTACAAATTTTATTTTCATACAGCTTAGTGTATATATAATTAGTAGTTTTCAAATCGTCCGCAAGTATTTAAACGGTATCTATAATTTAATTTCGATATCGGACTCCTTACATACTATCCAGCGAGCATCTTCTTAGCATCAGCATCTTCTTAATATGCGCGTCTTGCCTATGACGGCTCTGGATTAGCTGTTAATCTGTAAAGTTTCGTATGATTCGTAAATTAAATTAAATATGGTCACTATTATCAATTGACAAGCTTTCGCATTTTTGCATCGCTTTAGTGGTTCACTTTTAATTTATATCTATACTGGGTTGGAGTATGCCATTTTGCTAGTTGTGTACATGCTTTTTTTTGTTGTTTCTTGTTGTTTATTTATACATAAACTTAATCTTTTCATTACTTCTTTACTATTTATTTTATAGCAGTTAGTCTTAACGTTTGGGTTCAGATTGATTATTTAAAGTCAAATGTATTTGGCTGTTATTTTATCGCACATGAATTTCATTTGTAAATAAATGAATAAATAAGTAGGTATACAAAATCTTCCGTATTTATGGTTTTTCTCTGCCGAATCCAAATACACACCGCCTATCCTATAGTTTGCATATTTGACTTTAGTTAATTTTAGCTGGAGAATTGCAAAAAACTGCTAGTTTATAAAAAACTTTCTTATAGTTTTGAACTTGGAGCGGCTCACAAAACATTATAATCAGTATATAAAGCAAATACAGAATAAGAGTATGAATATTCGACTTTCTTTCGATGTTAATGTTCGACCTAGCCTGCGCAATTGTAAGTAACTCGGACCTCATCGTATAAATTTTTTTAAAGCACATTTTATGACCTAATTAATCATTATATGTTACGGTTCCCTAGCAGTTTCCTTCGAATTATAAAAGAACAGCCACGCACCCACTGCCTGACGAAAACTTCAATTTCAGCTAATTATTTTAGATACAAAACGCCATTAGACGTGATTAAAAGCAAAGTACTTCCGAACTTTTTTAAAGATTGTGAGGAAGTTAGAGTGTCAAAAGTATTTCGTTATATTTCGGTTGTGTGAGTATTTTTTTCAAGATATGCATAGTCTAGGTGTTATCTGCGACCCAGTGGCACAAATTGTCTAAAATTAGGTTCTGCAAATTATATTATAACGTACTTAATTATTTTAGAAAGAGAAAGAATTTAACAAGACTAGAAACCTTTATTCAGACCGCAAGAACTTTTTGAGGTCAATTATATATAATCGCTTTCATAAATATATACAATAATTTTCATAAATAGTATATAGTAGATTTGATGTATCGAGTATAAGCGCATAATATAGAATAGGATGTAGTTCCAAGTAGAAAGACATACTGATTTAATTAACTGCGTTCTGATCAAAAAGTTGAAGAAATTTTCTCGCAAATTTTTGTAATTCGCCACTAAATTTACATAAGTTCGAAAAGAGCAAATGAAATTCACTTCTGCCATATTTAATTTAATTCAAAAAATTGTGACAACAGACGAGAAAAACGAATGACAGACGTGATTTTTCGTTCAACAACATGTAAAATATATCCTCTTTCTCTCCCGATTTATTTCCGTTAATACCAACGTTTATTGTCTCCATATAACGATTGCAAGTACCTTGTGTTCGTATATAGTGTAACTGAGAAAGACTTATCTTCTTAACCTAACATAAGAATAAATAGCTATATATATACATATATATATATACATATATATATATATACAATAATATATAATCTTACTTAGGTGCTATTCCAAATCAGCAAAAGAAATTCAAGCATATGATCTTATGTCAATTTTTTAAACCAATCAGTACGTGCATATGCACTAAGTGTTTGTATGCTCGGAAATTATGTATAGTATATAAAAATTAAGCTCGAATATCTATTTTGTTCTTTGAATGGTTACCTTCCAAGTTGCAGCATTGCGTCGAAAATAACAAAACGTATTTTGAAACCAGTTGTAGATTTCATTAAGAGTTAACTGCTTATCCGGAGATTCGATGATAGACTTTGAGAGTAACGACGTTAAAGAACAAGAAAAATAAAAAAAAGAATTACTCCGCTTAAATATTACCCACCGCACACACTATTCGTTATTACATATACATTACTAATTAAATTTATTTCAATTATTTGTTTTTAAAAAAATTTATTTGCAACTTTGTAGTGGATACACCTTATTAACTTTAGTTTTATATAGAAAATTTGTCTTACGTATCCAAAAATTTTCTAGGATAAATAAGTCGGAACGTGCATTGGATTCGCTTACAGTGTTGCTAGCCTTTTAAAGGGCAACATCACTGCAAATTTTCAAATGATCATTTTTTCTTATCGGGTTAAGTAATTCCTTAAATAGTTAAAGATGATAAAATAAAAATGTGGTGAACGTGACAAAATTTGAAATGATCCAAAAATTTCAGTTTCCAAATATAATTGTATACCATTGCTTTGCCGTTTTTATATATTTCAAAATGAATTTCCACTTATTACCTTCTCCGAATTTTATTACCTTCCCCTCCATTCCTAAACCCTGTCAAACTAAATGCTTTTTAGAGCGTTACGCTGATGTAATCCCTTAAGTGAAGTGGTGCGGTAAGTACTGAAGTAATAGCTCTTTTCCATCTAAGCACGGTCTGACTCTAATTTACTCACCTGTCTTATGAGGGAAGCATAAGTGAAAGGTGGTCGAACGTCCGCATTCTTGTAAAATTCGCGATTCCTTTGTATTTCTACAAAAACAACAAGACAACAGTTAATTGGAACTGCGATGAACGTGAATGTTTGCATACCTTGCTGTACGTCTAGACCGGCACGTTCCAGCATATAAGATAAACCTAAAAATATGCCAAGACAAGCTTCTTAAATGAACTTTTCTATTCCACTTTTCTTTAACACGATTTTGTGTTGGACTTACCACCCGTTAAAGATAAAGATGCTTTTTCACCAATACGCTTTCTATTGGTTGCTATATTGGATGAACTTATATTCGACGAAGGCATAGGGCTAATCGTGGTAGGCGTTGTCATACTTGATGTTGTGCTCATAGTCATGGAATTTTTAAAATGAGCTTCAGCTGCTGCTTCCTGTATTTATGTCAACAGTTACCTGAATGTTTACTAGTAAACCTACCTGGCTTTACCTTAATTTGTCGATTTTCAGGTGAAAGGAATTGTTTAATCAAATAAAGATGATGCATCATAGCTTGCAAACGGTCACGTTCCTTTTGCAGGTGCATTTCCAGTTGAGAAACGACTTGCATTTGCACTCGTGCCTGCGCTGTAGAGCGATCATCCAAGCAATGTTCGCTATTTAAATGGCTTTAAAAACATATGTAAGAAAAGAAAAGTTTGTACTGATTTTTTCGAATGAGTAATCTGACAATTTAATACCATAAATAATCAAAAATTCATACTTAATAAAGACAATTATTTATAGACTACTTGTTTACTTTTTTGCATTCTTATTTCTAAATAAACTTCTTTTTTGGGGAAAGAATGAAAGCAGTGCAAAGCGGAAAAGGTAAACTACGGAAATCAAGGAAGAATTCCATGAAAAGAAAAATACCTCTACTCAAAGAAGCATCAAAGGGAGTGTTTTGATTCCCGAAGTTGCCCCACAGTAGCTACCACAACACTTAATAGCAATTACGCCGTACAAATATGTTTTTGTTTACGAATGTATATGCACACTTGAGGCAAAAAAAAAAAAGAAGTGCAGAGTCATTAAAGTACCAACAGGAAAATGGAGTCTAGTATATAGCCCCAAAAGTAAAACCAAAACGGAGGCTCTGAAGCCTGAAGAAATTGCGAATGGAAAGCGGGAGGGATGTCCTAGCGATGTATTGGAGAATGAAAGGAAAAATGAGAGTCTGTATAAACTGGATGAGGTTATGGTTAAGATCAAAAAATACCAGAATTGTGAGACAATGTTGGAATTACAAAAATTCCACAAAGGAAAGACGATGGAGTATAAAGAAACAATTGGTTCCTTACGTGCTGAGCAAGCAAGGATTAAGCTGTGTAATGTAATTAGCGAGAAGACTGCCGTCATCAAGGATTTAAATGACGCGATGAACAAAGAAGAAATTACTGTAGCTATAAACTCTTCATCACCGTGGCATGGAATAAATTCCAATTCGATGAAGCCTATGAGGAAATTCTTTGCAGGCACGTAGATCGCGACTGTGAGACTGTTTAGCTAGCTGGGGGCTTAATGGGGATTTTAATGCATGGGCTAAAGAGTGAGACAGTAAATACACCAGCAGAAGAGGTGAAATCTTACTATGGGTTTTTACAAATCTTTATATAATACTGTTAAACGATGTGCCGCAATATTCATACAAAAAAAATTGCCTTGGATTGATGATTGATATCACCTATGCTTCCAGCTCGCTCGTAAGCTACTGCTAGTTGCATCTGAGTGGCGTGTACGCTCACAATGACCACCATGCGGTAATTATGATGTTGAAGCAGTTGTTCGGTAAGCAACTCTGGTCAAACCTTTCACTCGTGGAAGATGAATACACTTGACGACGAGCTTTTCAATGAAATGACAAAAGAACGGCTCATTCTCCCGGAGGAAAAGGGCGAAAAGTTTGCGGAAGATGCGACTATGGCTTGTAACGCAAGCACGGCTCGGAGGACTAAATGCCCAAAGTAGAATCCTGTACCCCGGTGGAATGTAGATATCATAACGGAAAGATAGAAAAATCTTGAACCAAGCTATAGTAAAATTAATAAGTTATGGGTTTACGTTAATTTTGATAGTTTTTTCACTCGAAAAATGCATTTATTGAAAAAAACTGGTGCAATATGAATTAATCAAAACATTTTTCCACTATTTTCTACATCATTTTATCATATTTCTAGCGATAGACGATAGCGATGCACTCATCGCTCCATTATCGAAATTCTCCAACTTTGCGGACCTGCGTGCCAGCAAAGCCATGTTGCTTGGTAAGTACGCTGTATGTAGCAGACGTTCCCATTCGAGCTGCAATAGCGTATCCCTGGGTAACTTTTACAACAAGTGATCACAATGGAATTTTCAGTCAATTTGCGAGGTAGCCATTTTCCCTCCTTTTGGATCCTGTTGAAAAGTCTGTTGAGAGTTTGAGATGGGATTTCGTTCAATAAGTCTTGCAATTCAATGTTTATGAGATTTTTGGCCCTCCAGTCGGTTTTTTGTCATTGACCACTTTTAAATCGCTGAAAACAAAATTGGTAATTGGGATGCGATGAAACACCAACGCCATAAGCTTTTGAACGTGTTTGTGGAGCTTCGGCAGCAGATTTCTTTAAATTAAACAACAAAAGCAATCAAAATCGAAAATGCAATTTTGGGCGGTCCCTGAGTAGCATCGGCGTAACTTAATAACTCAATAATATTAATTTTAAAATTGTTATATTAGGTAGCGAAAGGTATAAATTATCGAATTTATCCGTTATGCAAATTTTTATTTCCCATTTCTCTACAATTTTTATCTGTTGAAGTTGTCTATCAAAATTAACGCAAACACCTAACAGGCTCAACTATGACAGCTATAAAGGGAAGCATCGAAGTGCACGCAAGGCGTAAAATTTAGCAATAAACAAGAGCAAAAATAAGTTCGACAAACAGCCATGTGAGAACGCATAGCTAAACATATGGATTGGTGCACACGAACTCGTAACGGATAAACTACAATACATAGAATAAGAGGTAAAGGCCTCCCCAACTCCATGAGAACTGCAATAGACAGCCTCCTTCCAAAAACGTTTTCCGTGAAACGCACACAATTGGCGGAAGACATCACTATTAAGGAACTGAATGATGCAGTGAGGAAAGTAAGAAAAAATAAAGCACCATATTCCGACAGCATTCCAAACGAAGTCCTAAAAAAAGGCAATGCAGAAAATGCCCAGCCATTTCTGTAAGTTTATAATCATTGCCTACACGATAGAGTATTCCCGAAGATATGGAAAAAGCAAAATCTGGTGCTGTTATCAAAACCCGAAAAGCAAATTGTTAAATTGAAGTCGTGTCATCAATTACGTATAAATGACAATTTAGCGAAGATGGTGGAGACAATCATTTGCATATGCAGACGTATTATGGTGTGTAAGTGATCGGTATCTCGGTGGATGGTGATTATCACATGTCAGTGCCACGTGCGGTAAAACTAGACATATATATGCTACCCTTGATCGTATGATGGCGAATTGAGGCGAGCGAACTTAAAGGCGAAAGTCTCGTTTTGGCGAAGTTGTAGTATCAGGTATAATGCATGCGACGCCAATGTGGGGGTACAGATTGCATAGCCAAAGCTGCGCCAAAATCACCGAATAGCTAATTCGAACAACAGCACTCAGAGTACGTTGTGGTTTCTACACAAAGTCAACTAATGCAGCGTGCGTGATGTCGGGAATGCTACCACCAAATATAATGGCTAACTAAGAGAATTGTGTTATACAAGAAGGCAACTTAGGAGAAGGTTCACGGCTGAAGCAAGTCAGAGCTTTGCGAAAGAAAGTACGTACACATGAAAGAGGAAATAGGACGAAAACACGCTGGACATAAATGACGTGCATAGATAGGTAAGCAAGCAGCAGGATAGTACTAATTACTTCTTTATGCACATGGTTAGCGTTCATGGTTGCTTTCGTCAATATCTCTACAGATTCGGCCACGATTCTCCATTAGTGTCGTGACGTAGAGGGAAAGGCGCGCCAGGCACTGCTGAACTGCGCGCGTTTCCAATATGAAAGAGACCAAGCCGAAGCTATGATCGGCGAGCGCAATAACCCACAAAACCTTTTTGGAAGTATGACACCATCGCTGTCTGCCTAAAACGATGTAAAGGCCATAATGACCAAGTTGAGAAAAGCGGAACGGGCTTGCCGTACATTAAGGACGATGACCTTACGACAGACAAATTGAGCTAAGGATCGAATGGTTGTCTCGACTTATTACGTAACGGTAATTCCAAAATGACGGTTAGAAGTGTGAGGGGGTTTAATGCAAGCAAATGCCACACTGGCTGAGGCTTTCAATACTTTTTGCCTCCTTTTTGCCGCATAGTGAACATAGTATTGTACTAGATGACTCTATTAAAAAAGGTTGTTGCGAAATGAATATTTTATCTAAAAAAAAGATGTTTATTTTATTGTACATGATCAAGTCCCAAAAAAAGAATCCTTAATAACGTTCCTTGTCCATATAAAATAAATGACCATGTAGCCATTTGCAATATCCTGATCATCTTATATTACTTGTGTGAATATTAGTTTGTCCGTTCGTCATGTAAAGTTTCTTAAACTGTCTATGTCGCAATATCCTTGACACATACCGCTCCCGGAATTTAACTTCCGAAATAAGTTTACTCCTCATTCTTCTCTTCTTCTAAAAATTGTTATTAGAAAATGTAAACTCACGCTCAATTGAAAGTTTACCCGCTGCACACATTTTATTAATGTAACTTATCTGCTTTTCCATTAGACACTTACATGCATACATATGTATGTTTACTATCCCTACGCTAAAAGATATTTTATACTACTGTCTTTTTTATCGCACTGTATAAATTTAACATCATTGGAAAATATGAACAAAATACCATATATATATAAAATTGGGCTTAAAAAAAAACCAGATACTTTGCCAATGAATGAAGCGAATAACTAAGAAAGCATTTTTCATCAAATGATTATATTTCCCTGACGAATATACGGCCGCGCACGAAATAAATAAACAAATTTATAACTAAATCTGTTTATTGTATTAACGTACAAACAAAAAATTGTGTGTTCGCACAGAAGCTTTTCTGCATGTATGCGAGCGTCGTATATTGTAAAATCTGCAAGTCTTACTGGACATTTTATGAAGTCCACAGCTTATTACTTATTGAAGATTCCGCAATGTAAACTGTATGGAGTTTACGTGGCTGAGACCGTGTGCTTTGAGACGAGGTCTGGATAAGTCACTCTGATCCTCACGGGTTTTAACCTTAATGAACGTTAACAAGCTCTGACTGATTGCGAGGTGAGCTACTCTTTAAGACTTACCCGAGGCTTCACCACTTTTTGATGGAAATCTGTTTTACGCTTCTCTGCATTCTTATTATTAGAACTCTATTTTTATTTTTCTTTATACATATTGTAGTGCCACACACATATCAATCCATATGCATGGCCGCTGGAAGTATGTTATAAAATAGAACACGTCAACAGAAATTAAAAATAAAACAAACAAAATATGACACATTTCGAAACTTATCGAATTTCATTTCCCAAAACCCTAAATAAAAGACAAGTGCGAAAAATTCAATTTCGTTAAGCACCGTTATTTCTAAAATTACAATATTTACATTTATGCTGACTCTAAAGCATTGGTTTTTATTCTGATCTAAGCAAAATTCATAGATTTAAAAACAATCAGATGATTTCAATAAAGAGCATCATCGAACATTTAAGTTACCTAGCCGTCCTTTATGGCCATTCAAAGAAGACCTTATCCTAGCCTTGTGAAGCCCACCCAAATCAAGATGTCGTTTCCAACATTGAGCAAGGAAAGTAGCAATAGACCGCGGTCCGCTCGCACATGTCATTAATATACACCTATTTTATGCCGCTTCATCGAATTTATCGAGCTATATTAAGTCATATTCACGACTCACCATAAATTATCGTTGAGATTAATAAAGGGGAAAAAATGCTGCATCGTGATATGAACTTTAAACTTTGGTTTCCGATTGAAAACAGCGCTAGTGTCAGTAACTATTCAGCTCCACAACGAAAAGTGTGGTGAAATCATGGCTGGCATCATTAACTGTTCATCCAATAACCACGCTCATTCATAAACTACATATAGTGTTAGTGTTAAAGCACAGTAAATCTTATTTGGCCAAATTCAATCTCTTTTTTTTTTTTAAAGCGACGAGATATTTAGTATATGTCTTTCCATTGCAAAAACAAAGCCCTATTACACATTGTGATAACTTTAATGAGAAGCGTAAAGTATTAGATGAGGTAACTGAATGTATGCGACGAGAGGACGTGGGAGAACGACCAGTAAGGGGACTATGTATATATAACAAACGATGAATATATTCGATTTTTTTTGTCACCTAAGCTAGACTGAGGAAAATACTGCTTTCCACTTATTTGAAACTCTTTACTTACCTATTACAAAATGATAGCGAGATATAATGAAATTGCAACAACTGTTACTCTCATCTTGTCACTTCGATTAAAGTGCGCAAAGCCCCCACTTTACATTAACGTTTGTTTTACAGCTTCAACTGCTTTTGATTGAAGGTGGTTGATAAAAGATATTTCTTATTTCCTCAATTTTTTGGGATTCTTACGTAATCCACTTTTTTATACAATGTGACCTAAATATTCGATTTCATTTTTTAAAAAGCGCACATTCGTAGATGTTCTGCCTATTACGTCGTTAATCAATATGTCATCAAAAAATATTACGAGTCCCTTCATGGCCGCAGATAAAAAATCCATTAATTTTGAATTAAGGTCGGGGTTTAATCATAGACTATAAAAGAACTCCTGTAACATAGCATAGTTGACTATACTGAAACAAGCTCTTAGTCATTGACACCCTACTATACCAATGAATTTTCATCTAACCCAAAGACAAGATAATGTTAACCATAGAGTTTAGTTTTTACTCTAATTTCAACATTTAGTGTGGTTTGCAGTCCTTCATATCTGGCTTCACATAGAGCTGTTATATCGCTCCGATTGCTTGGCCCCTTTGGCGGTATTGTGGACATTTCATGTTCTAATTCGTTAATTGCATCGAATGCTCTATCGTTGAATTCCGATAATAGCAAATTTTTTTTAATCGCTAAGGCCGGGGAATTCTCCTCGTGACATCAATGCTGATGCGACAAGGAAATTTCTTCCTACTGGTCACCATCAGTTCAAATCACAAAAAAAAAAATAAAAAAAAAAATAATAAGTCTAAGATATCTAACGTGATATTGTAAAGGGCTACCTTGCTGTAAAAGTTCCACCCTTTAACCAAAACTGTGTGAGTATTTTCAAGTTGTCTTTATCTCAGTGTAGTTGTCTCGTCCTTGAAAGTCTCAGACCTATCATTTGCCAAAATCTTAGAAGTCTAAGTAGCAATATTCGGGGCACTCCCCTTAATTCAATGAGCACAGAAATTTCCTGTTCGGCTTCTACTAAAACTTTCAAAAGTTTATCCTAACGTCTTGCACGTTTTCAGAAAACAACTGCTACATGGTGTTGATGGTGGTGGGTGGTTGCGTATCAGCCGTCCCAAAGTTCTAAGAAGTGAAACTCCTGGTAATGGAAAAAAAACAAGTGGGTCCCGTTGCAAGCAAACAACGATGATACTGTGAAAATGGATTCTGATAACGTTGTTCATAAAAAAAGTCTATCCCACCAATAAAATTGCTACATAAAAATTCTTTTGATATTTAAAATCCGTTTTTAAGAAAGAACATCAAAGAGTTTTCAATAAAAAAATGTCAATTCGCGCCAAACTCCTGTGTGCCCCTGACGGGGCATGCAATAAAATAGTAAACATCTCGAAAGATACAAAGTAGCACCTTTTTACTGACGAGAGTAAAGATATTAAAGTAAAGGCTAAAACTGATGAAGCTAAAGCCGCTTATCGCGCTCAACTTCAAGCGCAAAAACATCAATATGATCGTCAAAAATAATACCATTGGTAGAGTACCATTTTCATCGTCTATTTGGATAACGGTATAGTACGTTTAAATCCCCTGCGCCAGAATTTTAAAACATAATTTCAAGTTGTTGTTAGCTGGGATGCGAAAAAAGAAACAACTTCTAGGTGATTGTCCAAACCACCAACTGTTCGGGCATGGCGAACGGTCCTTTCACATGTAGCTGAAATGATTGTGCTACTAATTCCATCGTAAGGTGCGCAAATTACAATCAAAATCATACGTCCATGGGCAGCTCATGTCCAAATCATGCTGTTTATCTCCAAAAAAGAGACAAATTGAATAACAAAAACTCTGCCCAACGAGCAAGATCCCAGAATAGCTCTTCTTCAGGTCGGCTCTCTGGCGAGCAAAACAACTTGATATTTCCAGCCTTGTACCACAAAGCTGGTCTATGATCTGGTAACAACAATTTCTGTTATCGTGCAAGACATCATTCGCCTTAGTATTCGAACCCAATATTAATCTTTTCAAAGAAAATGAAATCGGCCAGTCAGCTTGCTCTTACGAACTATGTGCTGCTATTTCAAACATTGTTAATCATTTTCTTAGAACAGCTGGAATAACAGCTTCCCTATTTCACTTCCCAAGGGTAGAGACAGACATCTTGTCGAGAACTATAGAGCCATTGTCAAGTTGAGTGTGTTACCTAAATTGCTTTCGAATCTTATATCTTTATATTTATCCATTTCAGCATGGATTACCAAGAGGGACATCAAGTATTGCGAACATCTTAGAGTTCACTTGTTGCGTTTACAAGGCTGTCCCCAGTGGGCTGCGCACAGACGTCGTATACGCCGATTGCACTAAATCTCTTCAACTAGTAAACAATATATTATTAATCTTCAAACTTCAGGACTCCGACTTTCCTTCACGCTTTTTGAAATAGATAAGCCCTTATCTTCATCTTACATCATTTAGGATTCTGTTTAACCCCATCATCTCTGGTGAACTCCTCGTGATATCAGGTGTACCTTAAGGCAGTGTGTGATCTTCTTCCTATTGTTGCTTTATAACCTAAAGTTTATATAGAATCTGTTCAAAAGCATCTTCCCTTAGGAATTCGGGCACGGAACCGTTTCCCTTTATGCCTTCTTTTGAAAGTAGACTGCTGTTGTTCGCGTTACCATCACTTGAGTACCATAGATTAATCCTTGAGGTTTCCTTCTTAATTAAATGAATAAATGATATTATTGATTCGCTGACATTAGTTGGTGAAACTTCAATGTTCAAACCCGTTTTTCAAGGATCTTTATCTTCACGAAAGTTAGGGAATGTGGATATAATATAATTACGAACTTTTCAGCCCGTATACAATCCTTTGCAAAAATCTGAATTCCATCAAATCAATTCTTCTTAATATACGCGATTTGTCTATATCGTATTTAAATTACTTTGTAATTGTATGTAAGAGCCAAAAGGAAGCTTCAGGGACTCTATAAAGTATGCATATTCTTGATAAGTGTGAAATTCTGACTTGATTTAGTCATTGTCGTCCGTCTAATGTCTTTGTGGTGTGTGTTGTTGGCACTTTCCTGGTCGCAAAAATGAAGACATCGATTTCAAATTTAGTACAAAGATTGAAATTTTCTGCACACAGGTTGGTATTGAAAATGGACCAAATTGGTCAGAGCAGGAGTGGAGCGTAAACTGAACGCAACTAGATTTTTTAAAAAAATTTTCGGATTATTGCTCGATACTCGAAAATTACTAAAGTGAAAATGCTGAAATTTTCCACGTTTACTTTACGAAACAGTTTACTCTTTACGTCCAAAAATGAACTCAATCGGCCATGCCCACACAATGTTACAAGCAAATAATTTTTTTTCACTGTCTTGCTGTTTTATGCTTATTTATCATAAGGCAAACAAAACAGACTGTTTAAAACTATTTTGCACACTCCTCAAATGAAGATATTGTCTGCATAAATTGAGTTAATTCTAAAATGAATATAATAGACACCGTGATTAATTTTTTCTTAATAATACCAACGATATGGGTATCAAATAAAAGAACTTGGAGAGTAGAATGCGAAAAGCACAGTGTAGGGTAGGCGAGATTTGGCCGACGCCTAATATAACTTTCTTACTTGCTTTTTTATATATTTATTGGCAAAAAATTTTTATTATAATTATTCTCTCTAATTTCTACAATTTCTTTCAAGACATCCGTTAGGTTAGACGGAAGTTTTATCATTCACAAAGTATATGTTTGACGTATGAGGAGATTTCTTAAGAAACCATTGGTGTGTTGCAATAAAGTGACCAAAGCGAATTCTTGCAAATGGTTTGATTTTTATGATTGGATACAAAGATGGAACAAGATTAGGATTAATATGCAAATGGTGTGGATTGTAGTATTTCTCACTTTTTTGGCAACTTTCTCTTTAATATTTTTCTTAACATATTTCTGAAAGCCAATTTATTCTGTTGTGCCGACCATAATTAACTGTGCGGAAGATTTAGCTACTAGGTCCGCTCGCTCACATCTCACCATAAAAATATGATTCGCTATCCAAGAAATTTTATAACCGTAAGAGACAATGCTATTCCTGACTTCGCTAATGGTGTGCAAGTTACAGTTTCGGATAGCTTTTACGATAGAAGACCTACCTGGAATGATAGCTTTTAGGACTGAAAATTTACTTGTGATAATAATCGCTTTAAATTTAATTTTATGAGCAAGGTGTTGAAGCTAATTCGCGTAGCACATCACTGACAAGTGCTTGAACTTGTATTATGGCATCTACTACTGCACAGACAGCGGACAACGCATCTCTCAAGAGAGACGGTTCTAAGGAACTGCTTGTAAAAAGAAAATATTAACCATTATTTTACATGCATGACAAAAAGATTAAGAACAATTGGCAGAAATTTAGCGGAAAATACGGATTAACAGATTAGATAATGATAACTTGCTTGTAAGATGGTATATAAACAGAGTAGTTGGAAGTCAGTCGGTTCAGTCGAAAGGAAAATTTAAAATGAAAAATGTGGTAAACATAAGTAAATTGTGAATACATTGTAAATACTGCTTCTAAAAATTATTAATAAAATCTACACTGTTCATAATCTAATGACACGAACTTATCAAGAAGTACGAAAAGAACATTTTGTAACATTATTATAGAGCAGAGAGTTTAGACGGTAGTCTGATGCCACAGAATAGTTTTAGTTTTTTAGAAGAACGCTCACTGTTAGCTCCTACGAATTGGTCATACGAGTAGTAGAAACTCCTGAACCTGATAGTGCTTTGACCATTTAGGTCATATCCAAACCTAGTGCCTTCCTTTTACTTTGGTAGGATAGCTTCTAAGTTCTACTTTTTTTCTAAGAACGCAGCGTATCTGTCAATACGATAATCATCCAAAATAGTAAATGAAGCTCCTTTGTTCACCATAAAGCTTTGGCAGAAGTTGAGGTCGAAAGAATATTTGGACCATAGGTCTCCGAAGCCGTTAAATATCTCTTGGGTCTCGATTAATGTCCCGTTTGGGGTGCACATTGCACTAGCATCACTATTATAGGGATTTCCCGCTAGCTTATTGATTCTGTTCTCTAACACGCTCTTTGTAGTGTTCCTATGAATTGTTCAAAGCTGAAAGTTTTTAATTTTCCTAATTCTTTCTCAGACTGATCGTTCGATTTTTACATAATAATATATTAGCATGATCAGCATATTCATTAGTTCATTTCGTTTTTTCTTAGCAAGATTAGCGTGTGGTTTCACCAAGGAAGGGGACACATTTAATATAGTGTTTAGATAGAAGTATGAAGCCATGTGCAGCAAAGCGAATAACTTCAGTGGTTATAACAAAGTCTTCGTTGCGGTTGCTTTTAAAAGTCTCGTTATTTAGTGCTTCCTCGACCACTTTGTAGTGGTTATTTGAAGCAGCGTTGTCTAGTCGAAATCTATTATAGATTGTTTTGTGGAATATAAGGAGGATTTGAGGGTTGTTTATTGAAAATGATTCGAAAATGGTCACTGTTACGAAGCTCATCGGAGATGGACCACGAAATCAAATGGAGCGCGACATGCTAAGTCAATATCTGGAAATGTACGATGGATTAATAAATATGTTGCCCTAACATCATCCAGAACCTAAACATGTGCTTCAACTGGTTTCTTGAAAAGATAGGAAGTTAGGGATAAATCTTTCTGAAGGATTTATAGTTCCCCGCATTGTTGGGAATATTAATAATGTTGCATAGGTTAAGTTTGGGTTGGTTTCCACAGGATTGCAGTGCGATGTGCGATCATTTGAAGTTGACTAATTTTTGTTTCTATGGCGAGCTTACCCCATGCTAAAGCAGTTTTCAGCATTGTTTTTTAATATTTCCTGTATTTGTAAATATCGAGGGCGGTCCTTTTCTGAAGCCGAGTGATTGCATTGCAATTGAAGCAGGGGGCACGAAAACCCTCGCCAGAGTTATGTGTTGATAGTCAGCAGTTAGCTCATGTTGCATGATAATTTCTTCATTTTATTTATATATTTATTTACTTATACATGAAAATCAGCTAAAAAGAATTAACAGCTGAATTCAATTGACTCTTAGAAGTAAAGCTTATACTAAATATTATTACACACTAACACAAAGTATATAAAGAGAAGTAAAGAAAGATAATGTATAAACAAATAAGAAAGAAAAAAAAACGCATGCACATATCCAGCACAGAGGCACATCCACAACCGGTACAGATTAAAGTTGAATTTCAACCCCTTAGTCGTTGTAGACATGAAAAAGCTTGACGAGCGATAACAGTAAACAAAGCCAATTAGTTTAAGTACGACATACGCAAATCGCGCGTATTAAGCATAGTTATAAATTTAAAGAGTCTGCATTGACTAAGCTTAATGAAGATAAAGTTCCTAGAGAAGAAATTAGGGACACTAAAGTTTATCTCACCAAGTAATTTGAGCGGATCGATAGTACCATTTATTAACTTAAATAAGAAGGAAAAAGTAAGAAAAAACACACGTTTCTGAAGCAAAGGTAAGGATAACAAAAACACAGCATTTTCATAAGGAGGCCACCCAAATTACTAAGGGCAAACAGCAAAAATGGCTTTTGAGCAGATTCAATTTAATCTATGTAACACCTATAGGAAGGAGACCGCACGACGGAAGCATACTCAAATATCGATCTAACTAAGCGTGTATAGCCTTTTTGTAATGTTAAAATGCTTAAGCTCTTTGGACCACCCCTTAATGAAATCTAGCGCGAACCAAACTTTTGTTAAAGAGAACTCGATATGCAAATTAAAACGTAATCTTTGGTCGAATAGAAGCCTTAAATCGATAAACGAATCAACGTTTTCCTATACTGACTTCCTTCTTGAGAAAGAAAGCTTCTTGCATTTTTTTGGATTTATTTTAAAAAAATTTAACAAGCACCATGTAACCAAATTATTTAAGTCAATTTGAAGCTGATACGATTGTCATTCCAAGGAGAAGGAAACCAATTTAACATCGTCACCTTTCATTAAGATATCGCTGGATTTAATCCCGGAGGGGAGATAACCAATGTACAGATTAAATAAAAAGGGTTTAAATAGGTTTCTGCCTTGTGGAACAGCAGACATCACAGGAAATTCATCCGAGATGATGGAATTAAACAGAACCCTGAATGATTCGTTATGAAGATCAGAGCTTATCCATTCCACTAAGTAAAAAGGAAAGACAGAAATCTAAAGTTTGAAGATCAGTAACTTATTGTTAACTAAGTCAAATGCTTTACTAAAATCAGTATAAATGCTGAGTAAGAATTCGTTCAACAAATTTACAAAACATCTGATTTCAAGCAAAGATCATAACTCCAATTAGCTTGAGAAATTTCATTTAAGTATACATGATGGAAAGTTATCAGGCCCAGGCGCACAACTATATTTTCGAAATCTCAACGCATGTAAAACGTTGTTTTCTGAAATAACCAAGTTAGGAATCGAAGCCGACTTCGTTATAAGATATGGATAGTTAATAATTAAATCAGAATCAGCAGTTGAAAAATTGCGTCTGAAATATTTAACAAAGAAATTTGAGGCTTCAATATCACCAGAGATCTCAGAGCCATTGAAAGAAACATCCGAGGGATATATGTTGACAAACTTAAAACAAGAATTAGGAAATTGGCAAAACAAAGAAGAAGCAATGTGCCATTACAATTAGGAGTATAGTTCTATTAAAGTAAATTACGATCAAATAATTCATTAAAAAACACAATAGCTCTCTCAGATGTTGAACTGGGAACCATACAGTCGGAATTATCACCATGTGACTTGCGGCAAATGGAAGTCGCCTAACGCGATAACTACATTAACAGATTTAGACTTTTCAACCACGTCACAAGTGAGTGAGTGAGTGCATATGTCTTATAAGCGAAGATATCCGCATTCTGGGGGAATAAAGGAGCAAGTTACATATAATTGTTTACTGGATATTTTTGCCCGAATAGCAATTAATTCTAAGTCAGGAGGAGTAGGAAATTCAATTGAATAGAACGGGACTGCAGCAGATATGGCAATTAAAACGCCACCATCAGTGCGATCCAATCGAATCTCTCTGAGAGCTTAGAAAAAACTGAGAAAAAGTTCCGACGGATATAATTCAGCCTTTAACCATGCTTCAGTGAAAATAAAATTGAAAAATTCCAAGCTCACTGAATTGGGAAAGTAAAGCGAATTTTTGAATTTATCCTCCGAGGTGTCAGGCGCCAATCTTGACACGAAAATTGCCTTTCTGGGGTATACTGCTGCCAACTTGACGTCATTAGTTCTAGAAACCATAGGATTCATAGGTAGAAAATTTGAGTTGGTGAGAATATAGAGAGGGTTTTGGCTTGTGCAGCTTGTGCGACTTGTCCAGCAAGGTGACCAGCGGATACACTTGAAGAGCTAAGGTAAAAAATGGATTTATTATTTTTTCTATTGTTCTTTGGAGATATAGACAGATTAGCCTGCATGGCCCAACTAGAAAGAGACACTCTTGCTACTTCAACATAGCTGGCACGAGGAGGGCTTCTCGGCTTATTTGTAATATTTGTATTATTAGTTGAGTTTACGATAGAGGAAAAGCTAATTGTCTTTGTAGGCAAGGATGGAAGACTTGAAACCTTAACTGCTTTCGTCAATGCCAAACAAACAAATTTTATCGATAACGATGAGCAGGAAGAGGAATGGTGGCAAGCAGCACGGGTCGCCCTATGAGATTTAGGCAAAGACAGCGGTGAAATACTGCACGGTATACCACGAGTTGGTCTTTTGTACGCTGGAGGAGATGATGAATGCTCATCATTGTTTTATTTTTCAAACTTTCCGCACAATGTCACGGGATTGTTACTTAATTTACAAAAACCATTCCTTGTTTCCGTCAAATGCTTACAAAAGTAACTGTTCCCCTTATTACAGTCGGGACATGATCAACGTAATCTTTTCGAAATATCTGCGCCTGCTTTTGCAGTTCGACCAGTAGACACTTCACACGACAATAACGCTCGCAAAGCCAGCCAGTAACGAATCGTTTAGGATTCTGTTTTGATTCGATATGATGTAAATAAGCACTCCATGTCAGAAAGAAACAAATGAAATAAAGTTTGTGAAGAAGGAAAAAACAAACAAGTAAGAAAGTTATATTCGAACGATGCCGAATCTCACATGCCCACCACTATGCTTTTCGCACTCTATGCTCCAAGATCTTTTATTTGATGCCCATATCGCTGGTATTATTAAGAAAAAATTAATCACCGTGCTTATTATATTCATGTTAGAACTAACCTATTTTTAGGCAGATAATACATCTTCGTTTGAAGAATGTAGAAAATAATTTTAAACATTCTGGCTTGTTTGCCTTATGGTAAATAAGCATAAAACCTCAAAAAAGTGAAAAAAATAATTACCCGTAACTTTGTGTGGGCGTGGCCAATTGTTTACTTTTTTGGACGGAAGCAGTATACTATTTCGCAAAGTAAATGTAGCAAATTTTACCGTTCCATATTTTATAATTTGTGAGTAATGAGCAAAAGGACATAAAAGTTTGGTTTAGAAGAACGGAGCTGCGTTCAGTTTACGCTTCACTGCAAGCTTAAGCTCCGACCAATTTAGCCCATTCTCATTACCAACTTACATGCAAATACTTCCAATGTTTCTGCCAAATTTGAAGTCGATATATTCATTTTTGCGACTAGGAGAGTGCCAACAACGAACACCACACAGCCAGACCGCCAGTTACAAGAGTTACAAAATTTCTACACATTAAGTAAAGAACACGACACAACTTGCGCTCAGATTTTATTTATACGAATATGATTTAGGGGCATATTTACGCTGTTTAGTGAGCTTAATGTTTCATGTACTTTGGGTGGGATTTAATATAAGTTCCAAAGGACTTTGCCATTTAAAAGTTTTCCTTAAACGTGAGAATTACGGACAATAACTTATAAACTTCGGTCATGTTATAGAGTCAGTTTCGGTTGAAATATCGTCCAAACCATTTTCAGTTGTAAATGGATTTAGTTTAGATACTGTCAATTGTTTGTACCTCAAAGGAACGTTTATTGCTGGAAACGATACAGCCTCGCTTTGCTAAGTCTCTTATCCGGTGTCTCCGGAGCCATAGCGTGATTGGCATCTTAATCACTATCTTATAAAGTATTGAAAAAACTTACCAGCGAAAAAGAAATGTGTTAAGTGACGCATATTCTGGAATTGCTGACGAAAATTTCACCTATCAAATTTTCGAAATTTATTTTTTAAATTTTTTTTTTATAAAACGTTTGTTATCCCAGCGCTAAAATTTAACACACTCAAATATACCGCGCCCTAATATCTATATCTAATATTATAATTCAACTTAAAATATTATGCAGCTGTTTTTTTAGAAAGTGATTCAATTTCAAGAATACTAAATATAAAAACAATTAAAAAAATTTCAATGCATTCTTTTACAACCTGATTCGATGGCGTCCACTCAATGACTAATTATGGTTTCTTTGTGCTCTTCACTGCCCACTACTCTTCTAAGTAATTATAATGCATTTTAGATATACATAAAGAAACAGGATCATGTCCATACCGAAAGCATAGGACGATGTGAAGAAAACTTATGCTTTTATAAAATATTTTATATGCATTAGATGCCATGAAATGAATTAGATGTCACGAAATGTAAATTAAAAATATGGTTTCTGCTTCCGGGGAAAGTGTGTGAGAAGACATAAGAGCAGTTACTCATACGCGACAACTATTACGTTAATATGTTTTTTCTTTCCTTTTTTACGATAGCTTACGAAGAGAAAATATATTACAAAAGATTTCCTCCCAATTTTCTCGCAAAATGTGAATGTCATGCCAAAAACAGGTGTTCTGAAAGTATTCATAGGAGGGCCCACTTGTGTATATCTTCATAAAAATAAGTCAGTCATAGGTAAAAAACAAATATATATAACGGAAGCTTTTTAGTAGGCTGCGATCCAATCGTTTGTACACACCACCTTTATCTTAGTAGATTTAATTTAGTTAAAACTAATCAAGGGAGAAATCATATAGAAGTATCCATCCTTTATAGAATACTATTACATGAAATCATGCTGCTGACTTTTCAAACTTTGGTACGCCTATTTTCAAAGCCCATTACAACTGCCCATACCCACCGTTAACAACATCTGATAGTAAGCAATTTTTGGCATTTACGTAATAACATTTTACCTAAGATCATGATATGCTTTTAATAAGCTTATTATTTCTAATAGTTTTTGGGTAATTCTTCCTAGAACCAAAAACTGCTGGGCTGGACTAGAAATTATTATATTGTTATGTTATACTACAATGGCTACAATGAAAAAATTGGTCTTGAGGGTAACCATTTCAGACTCAAGTAAACCAGTTAAACACCAATCTCAATTCAGCACTTTTCTTTCATTTATGTAAATATATTCAAGTGGTTTTTATTTCGAATATTCCATGTCGACCCATGTATTATTTATTTGTTTATCAAGACATTAGTTTAAAGAAAGAATTGAATTTAATTCGGAAATAATTTGCTAGACAACGATATTTACTTTTTCCCGGAGGTGTGAGAAATTACCGTAAGCGAGCTGCTGAATTGGACACCCCAAACGAACAATGACGCTGTTGAAAACAAGGAGCTTAAGATAGAAGTAGTATAACGAATTACGTGACTACTACGGAGATCATAATCGTCAACAGAGAGAGAATATCCACGCTACGACCTTAAGACGAAGTAACCGAATATATCGTCAAACGAAAAAAAGTAGAGTTGTTATCGGCGAAGCTACTCAAAAGGAAAATCCAGGTTACCATTAGAATGAACAGGAATTTAACAAAGGTATTACGTCGATGAAATCAATCGTATCGAAAGAGAAAGAGAATGTCTTAATAGCGCAGTTAGACGAGTAGATTCAGTTTGTTGACAAATGTATTATGAGCATAACGAACACCACTGCCACCGTCGAAATAGAGACCATAGGCAAAAAAAGAGAAAGAAAGGGACGCTGTTGCCAACGCCATGAGAAAAATTGGCCCATTTTACCTCAGTATTGAACAAGATTGTAAGACTGAGTAGCATTTTGTTACACGCGAACACCAAAACTAACGTAAACGTAATGTGCTAATACTAATAAAAGGCGATTAGCCATATTGAGCGCGGCATAGAGCACGGCAGAATTCAGAAAACGCCTCTTGACTTCGCTTGTCTGATTAAAAAAAAAAAGATGTTACTTCAATACCTTAAGACATTTGGTATTAGAGGCGAGTAATTTTATGTATAGAAATATAGTTTCAATCGCTGTACACAATGGTAAGAAATCAAGCAGAGCAAGCAATTTCAACATGTGAAAAATATCAAGAGGGAAACTAACTTTTTGGGCGAAAATGCAATTTCAAAATCTATTTCTACCTTATCTGATCATCTACTGTAGGAATCATATTGTGTCGTCCCGTTGTTCAAGTGAGTTTATATGAAATGTTTATTTTTCGAGGGCACTCCTTTGTGATTTATTATACCGTTAGGCATCCATATACATATGTTCGTGACTTAAATAGGCATATATTTAAAGTTCTAATATAATAGGCATAACTAGTTAAATGTCGCAATTGTTCTGGAATTTTAAAGAAAAGTTGGGTGAAAACTTCATCCAAGTGAACCTCCTCCGTGCCAGAGCCGCTTCTTTGATTCTTAGTAGGCGGTTTACAAAGAGGGTCTGGGCGTAGAAACGCAACTTGGGTTATTCCACCCAACACGGGCGGCCAGGAGCCGCCTTGTTAATTCGCGATCATAAAACTTTCTTTTCTCTTTCAGAGTTTATGCTGAGAATCTAGTGATGCAGAGGCGACTGGCTAATTGGATGTGGTACCAACGCTCACCGTACAGTTTAGGAAAACTCAAATGACAACTCCAGAGGTGAGTGCCTTCTGGTAAACTTTGTAGAAAAGAATATTATTATTCTAAAACGAGGTAGGGAACTCACATTTAAGAAATTATGACGAGAAGGTTTTAGACCTCGTTTTCATCAGTGCCTCCCTAAATTCCTTTCTCTCGGGATGGCATATACACAGTAAGATCTCATTGTCGGACGACTAACATACTCAGTTCTACATTGTGGCTGGTGCGGTGTCATGCCACATCTGCAGCGGTCCCAAATGGGGGAATTGTTTTGTTTTCTACTCTCCGAAAACACGAAAACGTCTCTGCATCCCCCCACTAGCAGGGATGAAACTAAACTTCAAATGCACGCGCTCTCTTCAAATATTGAGGAGGTCCATCAAGGAGCCTGTCCTCTAAAGATAAAGCAGTCTAAAAAGGTCGTGCCTTGGTGGAACCAGAGGACGTAAGAATTAGATCCCATCCCAGGAACCTATTCAATAAGGCTAAAAAAACCGTTTATTGGTCTAAGTTCAAGGAATCCTTCACCACATATCACCACGCTCAGCTTAGGCGGTCGAAGTTGTCTACCTGAAGGCAGCACTGCAAAGATATAAATAATCTTCAACAGGCAACTCGGGCAAAAAGCGCTAAATAAAGACCATAGCAATGGAGTATGCACTCTAAACAAACCACAGGAAATCCCTAGGAAACTGGTCGCCTCTTGTTGGAGATTCACGTGCCACAGATATACAGCCATGCCGATTTCTAGACACTGCAATCTCGCTAATTAAATCTTTTGCGCGGAATGGATGCAATGGACGGTTTCACTTTTCGGCCTTTACAAATCGCCAGGTACAGATGGGATAAGGTCGTGTGTACTCCAACAAGGCGCAGAAAGTTTGGTCCAATAACTTACTAGATTTTACAAAGCTAGCCTTAAACATTAATCCTCAAAAATCTGTGCTGGTGCGTCTCATAGATCAATGTATTTCAGAGTTTCTCTTCAATAAAGCATATCAGTATTTTTGATTCCTGGTAATGCATCATGTGTGAGATCCTTTTTACCTTGACTCGCCTCTGAATTGACACATGCATAGTCGCTTAGGTCAACGAAGTGAATACCGGTTTCCGAATTTCAAACAATACTACATCACGCTTTATCATGGTCTTTTGGTTGTATAGATTGAACAATATATATACTTTTTTTCACGGCTGCGTTCCAACTAGCAAGAACTTTGCGCTAAGAAATTTAATTTGGGGTTCGTCTGTCCCTCTGACAGCCTATTTACATTAGCTCCTTGGTAAAGTTAATAAAATGTCAAGATCAACTTTAAAGCTTCTATCCACCCGTCAAGGAATTTTGTTTTTATCAAGCTTAGTCATTGCAAGTCCAACTATGAACTTTTTAAACCGTTTTCTGTCTTCTATCAATATCTAAAAGAGTTAATAATAGAATCCCCTTATCAGGTCTCATGCGAATCATTAAAACTACGCTTGTCCGTGTAGTGTGGACTTCCAATTTTCATTATCGCGTTACGATCCGTCGATATACTATACATGCATAATTGTTCACGACGTGGACTCTTAGATGATGGTATTTGCTGTGAAGATGAAGTATGTCATGATATATGTGATGATATATAGCTGCCGTTAAATGTCGGTTGAGTTAGATGAGTGTATGATTTTCATCTTAGTCATTTTTATATTTTTCGTATTTTTAAGATTTATTTTATCTTAATTTTAGCTTGGTTAAGCCTTATATCTTAGGAATTGTCTAATTCCATCTTATCTATACTGTAGCAAAATTCTGCGTATGCGAATAAACAAATGAAATAAAAAAGTAAATAAAATGTATGTGTTTTTCATCTGAATTTTACAAACATTAAACTTGCGTTTTCATGAATAAACAAACACTTTCCTCGAAAAAAATTTACGATTGTGACTAGGTAACGCGCGCCTGAAAAGGAATGTTGCATTTATAGTCGCAGAAATTCCGAATACTCCAATTCTAATAATATAACTTAGCCTGTGCCTTGCTGTTCGTTTAGCATGTTTGTTTTGCTTGAGCACATATGAAGCAATCGCCTGCATTAATTTCACTGAATTTAACGCCAATTTTAGGTTTTTTCCACATGTTTCTCTCATATATGGGGCTCATTCGTCAGTGTCACAGCATAAAATCATCTAGTAAAAGTGCTACGTTTTTATTCACCTCTGGGTCAAGTACAACTTAATCAGTGTATCATTATAAATCGTTACTATGGTCATTTCTATTCGAGCAATTTCCACTAAAATGACCACTATCCACGTGTGGCATTTAAACTTATTTGCATGCCTTTTCTTGCCTCTATTACCTTTGTAGTCTTTGAGTATAAAGCACTTTCTTTCTCTTCTTTCGTGCCAAACTTGGCACCTTGTAGTAGCAAATTTTTCACTACGTTCATCAATAACTTTTCATTACAATCCTCCGTCATTAAACTGAATCGTCTAAGCACCTCAAAAAGGGCTTGCATGTACTAACTGCGCTGGCGCTGCCAGCTCCTCGTCTATTGTGCGACCACCAATTCATACTTTTAAATAAGTTATTTGAGCCATTTTGTTAGTTTCATCTTGTAATGAATTATCACTTTCCAGCTTAAAGATGCGAGCATCCAAGCCATCTTTGCCGTCTGAGCGGTGACAATATAGTCGTATTTACTAGGGCTCTCCATTAATTGGTTAAGTTGGTTACGTCATTTTCTACGACATTTCGCAAACATTTGCTTGCTAATGAAGATTGTGCTTGTCCTTCCTACCGGTCATAGCACTTCCTAACTAGTGATTTCTTAATTGGAAATTCTACTGCAAAATTGTAGTACAGGTTACAACACACGCAAAAATTTTTTAATTGCTGCCAAATATTTTTATTTCCAATTGATTTACAAATATTTCTTTTATTTTTGTATACATATTGTTACAAAAATCCCAAATCCTGTTAATGCTAACTAATTGATTTTTCCCAAGTAACAAATTCCCTAGTGCAAATTCGTGGCGCGTCATACACCTGCCGGCCGAGGAAACCAATTAGCAGAAAAACAGATTAAGGGATTAAAAATGAAGCCATGAAGTTAGGCGATTGTAACATGCTTGTAAAAATGTATATAAGTAGACTATTTACGGAAGGCAGTTAGTCGTACGAGAACATTTGAGTCGGACAAGAACATTTGAGTCGAAGAAGAATACTAAAGTTGAGAAGTTGAGAGTATTGCCAGAGTAAAATGTAAATAATCCTAGCCTTAAAGAATAGATTGTAAATAAAGAAACCTGAAGTTAAAAGAACTTTGAAATGCATTCCTCTTGAAAATAATATCCACGACCTAGTGATACGGATCGTATCATAGAAAGGCGGAAATTTGTAACAATATTATAACTATTATTATTATAAATTTAGCCAAAGAATAAATTCTAAGACTAAAGTCTTAAAGTCTTCGGCTTTATTAAAAACTCTACCGCAGTTGAGATTTGAACCACGATCATTGGAATTGCTAGTCGAGACTCTTACCTACTCGGCCACTCAGGCGGATATTTTTATATATATAAACTGTCCAGATTATACCATTTTCAATTTCAAAATTTTTAGTTTTTAATATATTTTTACTTTTAAAAGTTAACTTTAATTAACTTTAACTTCTAATTAACTTAGCTTTAATTGTATATGTATCCAAATTATAATTCAATTTTCTACTCTTTTGAGGATTCCCTTCTTGAAAACAAATTTTTTAACACGTCTTTTTTGGCGCAAACATAAGCAGACACTTTACTACTAGTATAGCTAAGTTTTTTATATTACTAAAACAACAAAGAAATCCGAATAGCGAAATTTCCGATACATCAGCTAAAACCTCTATATGTTGGCAAACTTATCCAGACGTATAACTTATATATACTGAAACGCGACTCGCTACAAAGGACATTACTCAGGGGTACCACGTTTCATGGAAGCTTCCTCTAAAGAAGTCATTATCTCGATGCCTGATTTTATCAAAATGCATCCTGAATTAAAGAGTCTTGCTTGACATACATAGTTAACTGAAAAGTATAGGGGATGACAAACTTTCTGAAATTTATCGAAGCTCCGCAACACCGATAGGTACAGGTTTAAACGAACTGCAAGGTGTTTTCAAAGCGGGCGATAATATTTGGAGGTTCTGAATAAGAATGAGATAGCTCCTATTTCTAATTACAACAAGTAAAACGCTGTAACGGGACAAATCAAACCCTATACCACCATTCAGTTATCCATATGTCGATTATTCAAAGTAAGACGATATATGGGGACTGACCGAGAGAGCGGCCCAATCCAAAACGTTCATCCCTGGGCCAAAACACGTCAGTGTACGAAGTTTCATTAAAATATCTTAAAAATTGTGGCCTGTAGGTGTAACTTAAGAAAACAAGCTAGACAGCCAGATAAACAAGCTTATATCGAATCAAAAAATGGTTCTGGAATCATTCTAAAATTGTTAGTATAATGAAAGGTGTGTCTTTCTCAAGTGTTTTTGGTTGTTACATACCTCCCCGCCCAAACTTAATATATCATTGTATCACAGGTAGTTTAAATTACACTAATTTGGAAAACATTGTTAGAAATTTAACCATTACAGCGAGTATTATGTGTAAATATTATAAAAAGTTTTCTCTCGAAATTAGTTCAATTAAACCAAATTTTAATTTACACAAATCAAAACTAGATTTTGACACTCTCTTTAGGCTCTCTCGACTTTGCGATACATCAAATTTTCATACAAAACCAAATTGGCTTTGTAAATATGATTACTGTTTTTGCAGCAAGGCCAGGAAATGCGAATCACCGTGTAATTATGCAAAATTACATAGCAAAACTCCAAACTAAAAAATCACAATTCTTCAGCTACGTATAATGAGAATTTAAAAGGTTCCTCACGTCGCCTTTTATACGTGAGAGACCGTTAGCGATGCTAACTTATCTGTTTTGGCCTTTTCAAATTACAAAGAGCCGTCCGACTTAACTTTGACAGCAGTCAATGGCTAAATCATATATACTGTTTTTGAATTGTGTAAGCTTCTTTGCAGCAATATTTTTCGTTATTAATAATGAAACGAATTGAGAATTACACTTGGAAACCCTAAAACGAGAGTAAAGAAAGGATTCACAGATTGCGTGAATTTTTGGTTGATTTTATTTGCAAGTATAATGAACGATAATATTTTACTTAGCCCACTGTACATAGTCCACATTTTAGCAAAGACAAAAATGTGGGCTATCTTCACACTAGAGTGATCGCCTTTGCTAAGGTAATTGATAATTGAACGCTACAAAATTATTAGAAAAACTAAGCAAAACTAGAAGTATAAGCATAAATAAAATAGGAAATTATGCAGAAATGTTTTTAGATATTAAAAAAAAAATTTTTTCTTGTATTTACCATATAGTGCATGTATAGCGTTGCCGAAAAGGTGCAATACATAAAGTGTGTATAAAAAATTTTTAAGAAATATGACATGTCCAGTTTTTTGATATTTGAAATTTTTTATAACTAATTTAGTGTTTTGGGTATATGGAGAGAGCCGGTTTTTGGCAAATTTCGAGGTGATGGACCTTATCCAGGGTAATGAAATTAAGTTTTTCTGATAGGTTTTAGCATTTTTCACAACATATGAAAAATCTGTAGTCTAAAAATGGTTATGGAACGATTTTAACATTGCATTTTTCCAGTATTTGCAATATAAAAGGATTAGGAGAAAACTCTTCAATTGAACAAAAGGACACATACGGATTAACGATCTTTAAAAATGGTCTAGATGACTCTGTAAACACAATCACGTTTGCCGCGCAATAAACACAGCTCTAGAACATGAAAAAACAATATCATCACATAATATTATCATGCAAATAAATAGAAAACATAACAATAGTACAAAACACCACATATCTACCATAATAATTACAAGTATAACAACACCGACAACAGAAACTATAACCAATAGAACAATCATATACAACCCCATAATAATCCACATATAAAAAAAAAGAAAGGACCAATTTCAACAATTACAATATTATATATATAATAATTCCTATAGAGTTTAGAACAGCAATAACAGTTATAACAATCAATGAAGTGACCGAAATCGGATAGCTTCGACCTCACTGATGCCGACAAAAAGTTCAGTTTACTACATTGGGTGTTATGAATACCCAAAATGACCGCCAATCGTAAATAACATTCCTCGTTGAAACAGAAGCGGATATAAGATTATGCCAGGAACACGTAAAAGGGAACTACCAACAAAGCGAAGATATCAAGTTAATGGGAATAACTAATGAACCACATACACAAATGGACAAAATAAACACCCAGATCCAAACATTTTAAAAGAAAATTTAGTAGAACCATTGTCAAGGCCATATAACTCCGCTATTACTAATACCCAAAAAAGGCGATATATGGAGTGGGCCCGACTGACTTTTTCTCGTTTCAAAATAAAAGTTTTGTTGCACAGGTAACGCATGCGGGCGTTTTAGGCGTGTCCTCTGGAAAGCTTAGGTCACTTCCAAGTTCTTTTACAAATTTGTAGGCGATATCTTAATTTTCGCTAAGGGGAGAATATTTACCACAGATGTTCACAGTTAGGCAGACGGACAAATGGACAGACCCACATGGTTAGGGCATTCCAAATTTGAAATTGGCCAAAAATTTATATACTTTATGCGGGTTTTGAAGCTTATTTCTGCGCCTTATAAAGATATTGAAAAAAAAATAAAAATTTCGATACACTATAATACTGGGGAAGCATGGTCAATATTATCTACAGGTCGCACAGCATCGTCCATAAAATATACGTTCAAATTTTTGTATATTTATCTGTCAGAGCTTATGAGTAATCAGCAAAAAGCCAAATTTTTATTTCTTTTAAAAAACACCGGTATTCTCATTTTACGTGGTACTGTGGCAATATTCTTCAAGTGATCTGCCCGTTCTTCAATACCAACCTGCCTACAAGAACTTGGCAAGTTTTTGACAAGTTTTAAGATGATAGCTTAATATTTGTGGCGTAGAACATGTTTACTACAGACATTACACACACAGGCAGATACACAGACGGACCTGCTTAAACCGATTTAGAATTTGATGCTGATCAAAAATATATATACTTTGTGGGGTCTCTAAAGCTTCCTTCTGGGCGCTGCATATGTTTTAACAAAATGAATACACTCCTCATCATTTCGTGATGGGTGTAAAAATAGATCTAGTATTATATAAAGCGCATAATAGAAATAAACTCGAAAAACCCTATGCAGGTCCGTATAAAATAGTAGATATAAATAATACTGTCGAAAAATTAGATGTTAATGGCAAAATTAAAGAAGTATCTAAAAATCTAATCAAAGAGTATAATACATAATTGTAAAATTGTTCATAGATTTTATCATTAATTAATCATGTATTTATTGTATACCAAAAGAAAATAGCTTAATTTTCAAATAAGCAATTCTTTCAAAAATGGTAAGGGTGGAGTGTACACGCAAACACAATAAATAATAAATAAGCGTACTAACCCAAGTACTAATTCATATTATCCTGCCAATGATGTGTATATGCAAACACCTTTTTTATTAATTAGTTACAGTTGCTCATATTTGTGTGCGCACACGAAACAAAAGCGCTCCGACGCGCTTCTAAGTTTTGAATGGCTTGTACTTTATAGGAAAAGAAGCTTTTCCAGATCTTACATATTTTGCGTTATTGTTCTTAGTTTCGCATGTACTATTTATGAGAATTGATTCTGTGGTACCGAGCAATTTTAGCTAAGCGAAAGTAATTTAGGTATTCCAAAAACGTAGTCTTGAATATAAGCATTCATTTACAGCGGAAAACCAAGCTATATACAAGTGGGAACAGTGGTGGTTATATTTTAAACAATACGTTCCCACCTATATTTTCTTGACTAAATCTTACAAAATTTCTTCAATTGAATTTTATACAATAAACCAAAGGCAAAAGAACATGTTCATAGGCTGAGTGCAGAAACGAAAAGAAAAAAGGAAAGAAATATCAGTCTTTCGTTTATGTGAGTTTTAGCAGAGTTGCTGCAGGCAAAAAGTTACCTACTGAGGTAACATATATTTCATGGCGAAAAAGAAGATTAGAGGAACAATTGACAAGACGAGATATAACAAATAATGAAAATTGAACCAAGCTATCAAGAACCTTTTTTAAAAATTACTTGATTCAACAAATTTTATAGATAAATTATTAGATAAATTATTGCCGCTAATATTCATAAGACGTCATATTCAATATTCCCAAAATTTGAACAAAAGATAACTTTTTATATTGACGTTTGAACGGTCTAAGTTTCAATTGTTGACAAGCTGTCGTTCATGATATATCGAAGTTTAAAGAGTTGGATATCAGTTACGGAGCTGCATATTTCTGTGCTTTTAACTGGATTAATATGAAAAAAATGCAACTAAAACTACGAAAATATTTAAGTTGGCTTGGCATGAAATGCAATAAAATACAAAGCAGTTACAAAGCAGTTTGAGAGATTTTGAGCAAAATATGTTAGTCTTAAAAACGGTAAAAATTCTCGTACGTTCGTCTCCAGAAAAAGCAATCCAGGAAGTGATTTTCAGCTTAGACTTGGGACCCTTACCGTGTCCGCTATGTTCTCCAGACCTGTTTCCTTCCGATTAGCTCTGGTTCTGATCGATGACGTCATATTTAGCTGATCGGAATTTCTGCAAAATAAAATATATACAAAAATAGGTCGATGATGATTTTACCTCGACACCACAAAATTTCTATACCGAGGGCATCATTAAGTTATCCTATAAATGGCAAAAAACCATCAATAATGGTGGTGCAGGTGTCAATTATTAAGCTGTGTAACAAGTGCATTTCAAATACGGTTAAATCTTACCAAAAAACCATAATAATTTATTTTTACACCTATTAATTAGGATGATATCATACATACACAATAAAAACAAACTACTACTGAGACTGTTTGCATATTTATGGTTAAAATTATTATATGAAAAAGTGCACAGTTTATTAAAGGCAAACTTAACGAGGAAGGAAATTTACAGATTTGAAACGCGTTCAACGTAAATAGTTTGAAATTACACAGAACCAGAATAGTCTAAAATTACCAGATAGCAGGATTGCTATAAAAGGTTGCGTACAAAATTCGTCTGTTAGCAATTGCAATACATTAGTATCGGGAAAGAATTTGTCCCAGGAATGAATTTACTTAGTAGTAACGCCGAGGTGCTTATCGAAACTTCTATCTCTGGAAAAGAACTCGAATGGTCAAGTCCAAAAGACAATTAAAAAATGTACTAGAAAGTCCAACAGAATTATGTCAAACATTTATTTTAGATTATTATATTGAGCGGCAATATAGACGGTGCAAGATTTGGCAGAGTTCGTTGCTTGCTACGCGTTTACAAAAGTAAGCGACGATCAATTTTATATCACATGAGGAAAAAATTGTTTATAGGAGGGAAATGATCAATTCAATAATGATACCGTTAGAAGCTTTAATACGCTACCGCGCTGTTCTATATATTTGACAAAAGAAGAAATCCCGCTGCAATTCGGTTTCCAAAATTTAGTCTGGAAATATCGCAGGAGACTATTATAAAAATAACTCGATATTTCTATTAATTCGGGGGACGAGGGAAGGTCTATTTGTTCTGTATACTGCTGCTATTTCGTATATTTCTATCAATAATTTTAACTGGATCGTACGAGTATTTACCGTGCTTTTACCTAATGATCTAGATTCTCTGGAATATGACTGATGGTTTTAGTTATGTCATTTAACTGAGATTATCTTGCGGGAGAGTCCAGAGAACACTTCCCAGATTTTACACACTCAGCACATGCAGTCGACAAGAACTTCGGAAAATACCACTTTTAAACAACTTCGACATACGCCACAACTAGGCTGATAATAATACGGGAAGTAAATTAAATAAGAAAGGTGTTTTTTTTTTCCTGTTCGATCGAAATGTTATGACAACTTTGTCTTTGGACTTTTTTAAATATACCATTGTGATTAATGTAAAACCGGTAACCTATGAGACAACCTATAAGTATTACTGTATATTAGTATTCACGGTAAATGAGATCATAGTAATCCATTTTTTAAGTTTTTCATTCTACCTACTTTTATGTAATATTTTTGGTTGTAAATAAAAAACCTTCACTAGTTACATTAAACCATTGCCTTTAACAAAGGCTACGGGCTTTTAATTTTTTTAATCTCTTTTCGGTAATAATTTTGGCAATTTCAATCCTTCTGAGTGGCTCGCCAATTGCTAAAGGAAAAGGGGTACGAAACTGCGAACGGTATGATGATGACGAATATTTTGGCAAACATTGATAAATACAGTGCAGAAAAATATGCTTCATAGAGCATCTAGATCAGGAGGTTATTGGTCACATTGAAGCGGTGGAGTTCGTCATAAGAAAGCGGGGGAAACAATTATTCTAAATGTTAAATCCAGTGAATTAATTATATATATTTTTAAAAACCTTACTTGTAAAGATGCATGAACTATTTTATATGGTTTATATAAAGCTGATATGGCGAGCGAATCTGTTAAAAATTTGTGTGCTTTAAATTTAAAAGCAACGATAAATTTAATGAAAAGTCGATATATTTCTTCTATGACCGACGAATCAAAAGAAATCAATATTAGGCTAAAGAATGATTTCCTATGTTGGCTGCAACTTTCCAGTCTTTTTAACGATATGAGAAATTTTTTGTAGTTATTGGCAACAGAGATACCTAAAATACCCTAGAAAATTTGATATCATAAATTTTAGAAGAAGAAAAATGTTTCATAATGAATTTGGTGATAGTGCAGTTAATTGTAATTTGAGGTTTTAGCTTAGCAAAGTTGTTAAATTTTTTTTTTTTTAGAAAAAATGTGCAACCATGACAGGAATGTTAAGCTCTCGCACGACAAAGAGTTTAATGGATTGTTGACGTCATTTTTGTCGGCTTATTTGGGTTAGTTTTGAGATTCGGTACTTGAAGAAGAGGACAGCGATTGACAAAGCAAGAGGTTGTTTGATTTTTGTGGTGGATACAAGAAAAAAAATTTTTTGGGTCTAAGAAAGAGGAAGAAAAATTTTGATTCAAAGAAAAAGAAAATTGAAAGTTTGTTAGTTATGATATCTATCAGGGAGTGAAAATAATTAACTTAAAACTTGTTAGCTTGGTAGAAAATGGTAATTAAATCGAGGAATTTAAACAATATGTAATTAAAACAAACTAAGAATAAATATGGCTAAGCAGTCTTGCGAAAAAAAAAATGCTGAGTTTGCGTAAGGACGATTAATATTTTATTTGGCGCCGACGTTTTGTTGAACATAAATTTTATAAAGTCAAAATTGCTTAGAACAAATTGTCTAAAGAAGTGACTGATAAGTGTAAATAATAAGATTAACATATCAGGATAATTATCGAAGAAAAAGAACAAGTCGCAATCGAATTATGACATAAGCAACCAAAGAATATATAAATAATCGATTGAAAATAAACGGCATTTACTGCTTTGTCATCAAAAACTCTATGTAAAACAAATTTTGTTTAATATTGAGTGAAGAAAAAGTTATCGGTATTTTGAAAGTAAAAAAATTTTAAATTTGGTCAACACTGATAATTAAAGATAATCTGAAAATTGCACTTACTGTCATGTAATATGATATTATAATTTCATAGAACAATGCTACAGACATTTCCACCTATAGTGAGTTTTACTTAAATGCACTTCGGCAATTTTTTGCAGTTGCGTGTTAGTTAAATAACTTTATTCAAATTAAGTGAATATAGTATTGCAGAATTAATATCGATATCGTTATAAGCATAATCGTTTATACCCGCAATTCAGTGTACAACAATAACAAAAGTAATTTCATATTAAAGGCGTAATAAAATAATTGAATATTTTCTACATCAGAAAAAAAAATTTGTATAATGTTTTAATAAGAAAGACAAAAACAAATTTTGTTATTAATTAATCCGCAAGCAAACATGTATGAATTCAGCTTAAATAAAGTACAATTATAAATAATAAGAATAAATAAAATATAAATAAACTAATTCTTAAAAAATGAAAAATATTTGCGAAGAAATTTTCATTTTCTTTTTGATACTATGTGCGATATTGAGGAAGATGCAAAAATAAAACGTTAATCATAAAAGTTCAGCTTCACAAAAGGCAACGCTGAAAGTCGCAAAATATAAATAGGACCTGCACTGGATGAAGTGGTTTTTTTAAAACATAAAGTATACGAAGAATTGTACGCCAAGCGGTCGCAAAAGGAAGTGTACAATTTAGACTATGCCGACCAATGGGTTCGTGATATAGCCGATATGTCAAGGTAAGAATGTGCCAATAAATGGGAGCTGGATGCTGTTAAATTACCAAAAATTATTGAGATGTTAAATTTGACTCGCATATGTCAATTACCAGCATTAATTCAACTTTATTTTTGTGTTTGTACCGCCTTCGAAGTATATTTATATTGACGTGTGCTAGTACGAAAGATCTTTAATTTTGGTTGCTCTAAATAAATATTTTTACTTAAAGTACTTTATATTATAGATTGTTACTCTTAAAAATTTGCTAAGTTTTTTTTTTTATAATGAGAAGAAAGTAGATTGAAGCGGGCCCAGCTTCACAAATTTTCTTGTGCCCGAAGGGAGACCACCGGGCAGGGTGGGTGTTCGAAGGCCCTTGGAGCACATACGACCGCTGTTTAGTAGGTTATGATTTCGGCAATCCGCGTATTCGATAAGGCGCAAGTACATGCAATTTCTTCTGTTTGTAACCGTCCTAAGAGTATCCGTGAGCAAAAGTATACACGGTATTCACAATGTTCTCTTAGAAAAATTTACACTGTTCAAGACACAGTAAACAAAGAGAAAACTGTAAATGACGCAAAACACACGCAGATGTTTGAAAAGCAAGAACTAGCAAAAAGAAGAAAGACACTTTTGGACGAGAGCACCAAGTGCTAATTACAAAAACCAATATAATATCTACACACAAAACAACGCAATGAATATAAATTAAAGTCAAATTTCAATGTATTTTACTCTATATAACAATTTTATAATTGTTTACGCTTTAAAACAATAAACTCAAAAAAGGATTACAAAATTTATACGCATAAAGTAAAAACCACGACCATAGCGTACGCAGAGGGCTACCAAACTTTGTACTCATAAAATATGTATTGAATACCTACATTACATATAAGTACATTTTGGTATGTTATGTAATATTGTAAAGTCCATTATAGACAGTTATTTGTTTAATTTAGGTGAGATGGAAAACCGAGCTGAGTTAAAAAATTAACACGTAAATGAAAAAGAGATGTTAACTATTCAGTTATGTAGAGATCAAAGTCAATTTTAATTGAGTAATATCGCCGTTTGTTGTCAATATTAATCAATTTAATCCTCCTGGTATTAATAGATGAATTGAAGGTTTAATAAACAAATAAATATACACAATTATTTTTCATGAGGATCTTCATATAGCGTGGGTTTTAAAAAAAGACCTACGGGATACAAATTTGGTAAGGTCAATTTTTATATCAAATTACTATTTTCACTATCTCTATTTCACTACTAATTTATATCAAATTAAATTTGCATAAATATAAATCAAAATTGATCATTTTACGTTTCAAAATAATGCGTTATAGGCGGGCAGAAGGGCCCATTCCCATCTATTTTCAATAGTGCACGCCGTTGAGCCAAAACACGTCAATGAACCAGTTTTCGCCAATGTAACCTGCATGCTTAAAATAAATGAAACATGAACAAATCACAACCTACTTCATATAGTCTGAAAATTTAAAGAAGAAGAAAAAGACTAGTATTACAATATGCTGAAAGAAATTCATATGTTTGACTTTGGAAAACTTATCACATGTTGTTGTGGTACCTACTGTAAAACTAAATATAGACGAGCAATCGAGGCGGAAAGCATTAGTTAAATATTTTTTTATGCAAATAACGAAAAGATAATTTTGTGAAAAAAAATTATCCCGGTTAAAAGTAACCAAACTTTTTTCATGTCAGCCACAGAATCAAAACCCAAATATATGAAAAAATTAAATTCTAAATAGATTAGATGGAAGAATCGGTAATATGTACCTATATAATATGTGCGGATGAACGAAATAAAGCAACAAAGAAGTTTAATCAGGGCAGTGTTTGTGACACATTTGCCCTTGCGAACTACCAGCTACCTTTGCCTGGTTCGAAAAAGCTTGCATCATACAAAAACATTAAAAAAATATATGTACATATATAATGTAACACTAAATACATTGAGATCTTCTAATTTTCTATAAGTACACCAAAATAAACACTATCGCTTTTTCTAATAATTTTAGTTGGCCCATCATCTACCACAAATAGCTGACAAAGCTGTCAAACTGTGACAATATCATCTCTGCCAAGTAACTGTCAAAGCTGTTGAACAGTAAGGAGAGATACCTGCGAAATGAATTCCGTTTTATGTGGTGAAGTAATCTGCTTTGCTGATTCAGCTTACACTGAAGATAGATTAAAAGCAAATTGAATACAACAAAGCTATAAATTAATCTGCAAATGAAAAACAATCACCTTTTTGTCGTATATACATCCTTTTCTTTCTTTTATTTTCATTCAATTTACTAGTTACAATGAAGCAGTTAAAAACTATTATATTTTGCTTAACAACACGGTTGAAATAAACTCGCATAAGTTAACAAATGCTCTTTTCCTCATTATATATAAAAATTATCTAGCACATATACCTGACTGAATGGCTGAGTAGGTTGAGAATCTCGACTAACAACTCAATGGTCGTGGCTACAAATCTCAAGGACGGTAGATTTTTCAATAAAGCCGATATGCAGATGGTAGTCACGTTAACACTTTAGTCTTTGAATTTACTTTTCTAACTAAATTAATTATAATAATAATAATAGCTAACACATAAAATAATATAATTTCATCAAAAACAAGTAAATTTCTTTTTTCAAAAAATCTTTAGCCAATCGTGTAATTTATGTATTTAATAAATTTCAATATTATCCTAAAAATTAAATTTGATGAATAACAACTTGTGACGCTAGAAAACAAATCAACACATTATTAAACTCATCGCCTACATTAACAAATGCAGATAAAGAGAGGGTTGAAGACAAAACCGGGAATGTTCTTACAATTATTATGGCAGTCAAGTGATACATGTGTCTTTCAGGTTTTCGAATATGTGCAATCAATGCAAATGCGAACCTTCTGTTTTACATTCAACGTTTATTTTATCACTGCTCTACATTATCTGAAGCCTTTGAGAAGGCTAAATAATTAAGTAAATTTTCGCATCGTGTGAAGGGGAATTAGTTAACTACTCTGCTTTCCTTAAATTCAGAAATTTGAATACAAACTGGCATCATTTCTGGGAGTTCCAACTAGAACACTCTGCTAGTCGTTAACATAATTGGTGTCATAGTCAGCATCATCACCAACGGTGAAATCTCCTCATTTCAAAGAAGGCACTTTTTCCATTACATAACGGCATTTATAGAACGTACAAAAAGTGATGTTAGGTCTTTAGTTTTTGGCCAGCGCATGGTAAGACAGGGGAGACGTAATAAGCGCGATTATTTAAAAAAATCCATTATAGCATTATTGCTTAACTTTATTTTACTTTATTTAATTACTTAGTCACTTTTGTAAGCTTTGCTTTTTTTTTTGCAAAACAAAACTTACTCTAATATTATAATCTAGTTTAAGGTAACTTGCATTAATGTGTCCGTTAGATAACCTACATTAACGTAACTCTGGTTATAACCCAACAACCCAACTTAGCTATTAAGCGTGAACTAGCAAATACTCTAGCTTAAGCAAAATAAGTTAACATAAGCTACGAGTTGCGCTTACCTTTAAGCAGATATTTGGTCAGTAATACAATAAACGTTGGTGAAATCAACAAACAATTCTTGTGTTTCACTACGCCTTTTTCAGGAAACTTAGTCCAATAAAAACAAACGAGAGGGTTGCTCCTATCACAATAAATAAATAAATGAACAATATGGATTCAGACATGTACGTTACCAGTCTTAAATAACATAAACACATGAACCACGTCTCATGCGACAGCAATTTTTTGGTCTATAACATCTCCTTTTTAACATATTTGACACACTTACGCGTAATTGGAGGATATAGCGTCGGGAAGGGAGAACTCCTTGTAGAACTCGAGGTCACGATTTCAAGAATATTTTAGATTATATTTCACAACTTCATTTAAACATAAATTAAAGAGAAAATCATCAAAATTTGCTAACAAATAATGATAAGTTAGATTCTCTTTCAATTATTAGAATATGATCAAATATCGAGTTATCAGAAAGTTTCTGGAGAACGCATACAAATTGCAATATTTAAACCGAAAATTGAAATGGGATAATATAAGGTAAAAAACATTTTATCAACAAACATACAAATCTGGTTTATCTAGGTCGTTCCTATTCTCTCAATCACTATGGGAGTTCTATATTTTTAAATAAAACTGTCCTATTATGTCAGGTTATGGTCCTCTATCCCTCTTGTCAAAAAATTTAGAAAATGTAATATAACGAAAATAAAAATTTTTTTTGTTATTAATACTAATATTGCTACAAATACCGCAGAATGAACCCTTCGTTGAATAAGAAATCTCGACGAACCAAATGTAAAAATAATCGAGTACTATAAAGTTTACATAAATAAGTTTTATTTTTATGTACTCTATTAAAAGAGTATAAACATATAACATATGTCGTTATACTGTGCATCCTGAATTATCTTATTCCAACTTGTCTCTAAAAGGCCATTAAGATCCTGAGCCCACGTTTATATTAAATTATATATTTCTGTAAAAATTATTTTCAATATATAACAATGATAAAATCAAAAAAAAAACGATTCTAGGAGCCTATAATAATGTTGTTTTTTCTTAAGAGCTTCGGGACGTCAATTTAAGAGATAAATCACTCACTTTAAAGGCGGTAAAGTTAAAAGCAATTGTCGTAACGCCACAAATAACGACAATTCAGAAGATGCTAAGCAAGCTTTTCTAGCACGGAATAAGGTGAATAACGGGAGAAAAATTCTGCAATGAAAGGAAATAGAGAATTTATGGAGGCTGCTAATAATGCCATTCGAGAGATTAAATGCTACAACTGTAGATGTAAAGGTCAGTATATATCGCAGTACAAGCAGAGCTTTATCCACTACAAAACAGCAAAACAGGTCATTGCTCCATTCATTTTTTAAACACGATGGGCTCTTTTGAAGGCATCACCGACACAGTAATTTAAACTTCAGAAGTTTGAGAGAACTAATTGACAAGAGCCTTGTGAAAGGCTTTTATGTGGAATGTGTATGTAGAAAAATCATTTTCAAGTTCAACAGCTAGATCAAACCAAGCGTTAAATTTAATGCCTTCGAATCTATGTCGTCCGATAAACAAGCCTAATATAAATGGAGCAAAATATATTACAACTTTTAAATTAAGATATGTCTATGTATGTCTCTGCTGTTCCGGCGTACGGCGCGCGGCGTATTTTAATGTAACGACGTATTTGAATGGTGATCTTGAAGAAGAAATGTGTATGGTTCAACGGGAAGCCGTAGTAAATGATGAATACACAAATAAAGCGCTGAAATTAAAGATACCACTTAATGGTTTAAAACAATAAGGAGTGTAGTGGAATAAAGAAATGGTGGGATTTTAAAAGATATCGGTTCCTTTCAGTGTGTCAGTTAGCTTTGTGTTTATACATAAACTATGAGAGCGTAATAGCAATTTTTGTTGACGACGTGGTTGCTGCAATCTCCGACAAGAACAAAATGCTAAAGATAGGCAATAAAATGAAAGCAGGCGCCTGCTTCTTTAGCAAGGAAATGCAAAGAGAAGGCGACACTGTGAATCGATATTAACGCCATTCGGTACAGGACAGCAAATCAAATATGTATAAAATCAATGCAAAGAAGTGAATCAAATTGATTACCAATTAATTGTTAGGTCACCTGTGTACTTAGCACTATGTACGCGGCCACATATCATGTATTCTGTGTACAAGTACAATAAACCACACCATGAACCTCCAAGTTCCACGTATATTGAGATACTTAAGTTATGTAATTAATAAATAACTATATTATCGTAAAAGTAATAGATCAATCGTTGCGTTGCTGCTACTGGCCGCAAGTTGTCTAACGGTTGCGGTTCTATTTTAGCTGGATGTGTTTTTCCTATGAATCACATAAACAAATAAAATCGACGAAGTCTAATTTCATAATTAACATACTACAAAAACGAAGACATGGCGGTAGATATTTTTACGCAACACTTGCCAGAACAACAAATTGCTCGGAACGTTTAAATTTAATTTGAAAGTATTTATTGACTTTTGTATATGTTCCTGACAAAATCAAAAACACTTAAATTTGATACATACGTTGCTCGGTTTTCTGTCAATCAGAATGTTAACATTTTTTACTCTTTATAAAACTTTTTTCGAATAAACAGTGAAACATGAACCGACGATGTAAGATTTTTTTATCTCATAAGGTGCAAAAAAGTTCAAGATTCACGTTTAATTCATGAATACAAAAGTAGCTCATTGAAATAATATAACAAGTAAATAAAATAACTCTACTTTGTTATGCTGTAATCCTCAATCGGCCGCCAAAACCTTTTACAAAACGAATAAATTCGTTACGAAAAGTTTCTTTCGTTTGTAGCTCTTCAACAAGACCGCGTGGCTACGAACATTACTAAAATGCATAGCATGCGTACATATTTAACATGTATGCCTGGGTCAGAACGATTTACCTTATATGTGCTATGTTAGAAGGACATATATATTACAAAAACACTATGACACTGAAGTTTAATGTTTCTTATGGCACCAATTCTTCAAGCTTTTGTGCAAAAGCGGAATCTGCGTATAAAATTGTTGCTGTCTTTACTTTATTTGATGTACTGTCCGATTCTGGTATCGATGTGATATCGCCTTTTGGGAACCTTTTTGAAGTTTGTTTCTCTGTAATACAAATTTCACACTTTAGCATATTTTCATTTTTGTTGAACCCACCAAGATTTTTAAATCATTCTCGTTTAAATAGTCGATTGTACGGTGCCATTTCTCTATGTTAGTGCATTTAATTTTAAATCTCTAATAATATATAATAGAGATTTCCTCTTCGCTTTTTCTTCATGAAAATTCTCCCATTTCTACTGTTGATAGACTATCGTTTGTTGAAAACAACGTCATAACCCTTATATCTTGTCCTTGAGATACACAATAAATACATTCAGGAATCGGCAACACTATCATAACCAGAAATTGTTGCTCTGGTTTTACACAACAAATTTAGCTCTTAATGAGACTCTGTAAAATCACTAATATTATTCTTATTGGCGCTCATGTGAATACTACAACCGATGTACAACCACCATGAATCATTTTGTTTATTTGAAGTCAAAAAATTTGCATATGAAGAAAATAGAGCTTGTTTGTCTATCGTATTGCTTATTTCCTTACTTTTATAAGTTTGTGCTTTATGATCAGGTCTCATTTAAATCAATTAAATGGTTTGATCTTATACGTATTTTCACATGGCTACGCGTTGACAGCATTGCAATGAAAGTAAAAGAAAAAGTAGACCCTCGAATAAAGTCTATTAAACGAAGATTAAGTTCACGGGCCAATAAATTAAACGTAAATTAAACGTAACGTTTGAATATATTATAAATCCTAAAGCTGTGGGAGTTTGTCAACCCTACGCGTCGCGATCGTGTGATGGTTCCCACCCTTTAAGGATCTTTGTATTACTAAATTGATGTTAAATTTTTCCAAAAATACAAAAACTAGAATAATACGTTAACTCAAGTTTTTCACCTGTTGAATTTCTTGTAAAATAAGGGTGGTGATATCACTTCTGCTTTTGTGATTAGCATTTGATACTCAACGCATTGTATTGTCTCTTTTCTTTTGGATGTTTGGATGAATAATTTTGACTTCAGAATCATTAATTGGTGATTACACCCTTTTTTTTGATTGCTCTCTACTTTTTGAGAATGGTAATTTATAGACAGGTTCAAGTTTTCTTTTTGCAAAGTGTGTAAATAGCCTTTTCCGTTCATATTCTAAAGATACTTTTTTCTACGCATTCTTTTTGTGGCCTTTGCTTACGTGTGTTAGTTCTAGCGTTTGATTCCATCTCTATTGAATAGTTTCTAGTTAGTGTTTGCAGTTTGCTAACATTGATCCCTATTTCTTCATTCTATATGTATATCTATGTCTGTCCAAGTTATCATATTTTCTCTGTTGACCTCGGATAATTCTCGTAGAACAATTCTACATATTCGTCAAGAGTATTATTTTTGCTTTGTTGAGTTTTGACAATTGTCATGGAACACACCGCGATGCACTGCTTATATTCATGACGGCTTGCCAAATCCGGTCCAGGTCACATCGCTTGATTACGTGTTCGTTTTGTGAACGGTATTGCCATCTGAAAGAACCTCGTATTATCGACTGAGCCGTTGAGACAAGCTTACGCCCTACCAAATAGTCATATGTTTACAGTAGAAAGCGAGACATTAACCTTCACCGGCTTTTTGTTAATACAAAAACGCCTTGCGTTATGATAACTCTGTTAGAAATAATGTGGCCTTAACGGTAGTCCCTCCTCTATATCAATAGTGTCAACATTCGCACCAAATACGCAAAAATACTAAAAATTATATATATAAAAAAATTTCACCTCCTAATCTAGGCCCAGTTAGTATTGTTAAGATACCTACAACTCAACATCGGTAGAAATATCTCGTGCTTTAAGATTATAATTCCGACCGAAAAAAAAAATTATGTTAAATAAAGCATTGTGACCAAAAGAGTCCACAATAAAGGAGTTCTCGCCACTGGATAAAGGTCGAAATAATAATTTTAGAACTGTTCCACCTACTTACGCCGACCCACGCGACCCAAAATTCTGTCCGGATACCAAAAATTCTATTAGCACAGAATTCTCTTTTTAGGAGTTTGCAGACACTTAAGTAAAACATTGATCGTCATTCGTCGGAACTTTTTTGCTACACCTTCTATCTATTTACAGAGAAGATCGATTAGATCGTATTGGTGGTGGCATTTTAATCGCCATATCTGTTGCTCTTCCATCCATTTATTTGAACTGTCAACTCCTCCGGAAGCCGAATTTATTGTCACTCGCATACAAATTGGTAATAAAACTATACTTTTAATTCTTTCTAAAGCGGATATTTCTATTTATATGCAACATGCTGCGCTTATTCTCGGCGTCGTTGAAGCTTCAAAATCTACTGGTAGTGTTATTTGACTTTAACTTGCAGTACGTCACGTTATGTTACAGCGATAACTCACTCTTTATGGTTCTTACGATGGTATCTGACAGAGGTAATGTGTTTATCCGTGAAATATATGATTTTGAACCATCATGGGGCTAATTGATTTCCTAAAATAGCTATGCAGCGCTGCCCATCTGTCGAGCTTAAGCTTCTACTGCGAGTGCGCTAGTTCAGTATGCCTTCCTAGCGTGCTAATTAGCACTCTCTAAAATCCACAATATGGCTTTAACCAAAGCAACACTCCACTGCTCACAACTCTATTATCAAACATTAGATTTGATATCTCTTCTCGGAATACAGAAATGCTAATATTCTTATTTTATTAGATAATGTTAGCTATTTTCTCGGCCGTGCTGATTATACAAACGTCTGTTGCAAGCATGTTCCTAGCGTTGAATAGAGTACGTAACTGCCGCAAGAACAGGAAAACCAAAGTCTTTAAAAACTATATGAAAAGCGTATCTGCGTATGAGTACTTCAAATACTCTACGGTGAGAAATGAATTTAATTACCAGAACCACACTCTCCCAAAATGATTCTAGATATCTGCAAAAGGTAAAATTTTCGTCCCGTATTCATCCAAAACAGTTTCAAAAATTTGCTAACTCTGACAACTCTGAATCTGTACATCGCCTGCATCAAAGTTTTTTAACAGCTAAAGATTTCGAAATTTGGAATCTCTTTGCCAACTGTTTCCGACGAAAGTTTTTCACTGATAATTCCGATTCTATTGATAACTGCATGTACCAGATAATCAACACTTTTTCGGTTTTCAACCGGGGCTTTTCTGAATATGGCGTATCACACTGTTTAAGGTCATACAGCGCGCCAGGGCCTGATGGCATTCTATTATCTATTCTTAAATCAAGCGACGAAGAACTTAATGAGGTTATACCATTTGTTTTTAACCACTCTTTAAAAACCGTAGTTTTCCTGTCGTGTTTTTTATTCCACTGCACATATGTGAGAGTAGATATCTCGCTATAACTATAGCGGCATTGCTAGCTTATATGTTTTATCATCATTGCTTGAATGAACTGATACTCATCGAATTGAGGAGTTTCTTTGATGTTATCAATAGGGCTGAGTTGTAAAAGTTCATGGAGTGATTCCACTATGTCGTCATCGACTAATTTTTGTAGTTGCTTTAAATTTCTTGCAGTTCTGATTGATGAAATCTGAAAACCTAGACTTCAAAACTGCAGTCATGGGGTTTAACTTCATCCTTGTTGAAATGGGAAAAATCTTATCTTCGCAATAAATCGTTCAAATTTCTAGTCAAATCCTTCATATCCCATGAATTTCTCCTTACGTCAGCGCTCCTTACCTGCTTTACCTGCACTGGGAAACGTAGGTTTATCCTAAGTGTTTCATTCTTACTTAAGTTGCTAGATCGTACAACTGACTCCTTGAACTTATTGGAAGAGATTAACTGCGACATTTCTGGCTGTTCTTCTAGAAATTTTACCTTCATAAAACTTTTGTTATGAACTTTTTAGTCCGTTCAGGGTGCTCTGCAAAAATCGAAATGATACCTATAATTTAATCTCGATATCGGACTTTTTATATTTTATCAAATCAACTCCGCTTAATACGGATGTCTTGCCTACAACGGCTCTAAATTAATTTTTAATCTGTAGAGCTTCGTAAATTAAACTGATTATGTTCGCAATTTTTGTTTGCCAAGACTTTGTGTGTTTGCACCAGTTTACAGATTCACTTCTACCTTTGATCTACACTGGCTGAGAGTACACCGCTATGATGAAAGTGTACATACTTTTTTTTATTGTTCAGTTTTATGTAATTTAGATATTAAGATTCATTTCTAAATCTACTCTATTCGGCTGTTATTTTCGTGAAGTTGAATTGTATGTCTAAACAAAGAAATAAACATATATACACCAAAAACATTTATATATATATGTATTTTTTTGGTATCATACTGACCGACCAAGAAATTGTGTATTTCTTTTTTTTTTTTTTTATTTTTAAATTCATTATTTGACCACCGCCAAAGGATGAGGGTATGTTCATTTTTCGAAACGTTTGCGACGGCTATAACGAAGCTTCAGAGACCCCACAAAGCATATATATACTTGGTCAGGATCAAATTCTAAATCGATTTAAGCATGTCTGTCTGCGAAATAATTGGTGCAAACATTCTCCTGGCCGCAGAGACATTGCAAGTTCAGGGTGGTATTGAAAAGGGGTCAAATCAGTCTGTGCAATGTCTGTAGTAAACATCTTCCTGGCCGCAAATATTAAGCTATCGACTTAAAAATGGCAGAAACATTGGAAGCTCTTGCAGGCAGGCTGGTATTGAAAAAGGGCCAGATCGCTTGAAGGACATGGCCACAGTACCACGTAAACTGAAAACACCTCTGTTTTTTAAAACAAATAAAAAATGGGTTTTTTGGTCATTACTTATAAACTCTATCAAATAAATATACAAAAATTTGAACGCATGTTTCATAGACTGTAGTACCTGTACAAAAATGCAAAGAATTAACCACGCTTCCCCAATATTATCTAGGGTATCTAAATTTAATTTTTTTTTCAATATTTTTATAATGTGCATAAACAAGCTTTAAAAACCCCTAAAGTATATAAATTCTGGGCCATTTTCAAACTTGGAATGTATTTAAGCATGCCCGTCTGTTCATTCGTCCGTGCGGTAGTGAGTCCATCTGTTCTTCTGCTCAACTGAGTACTATCTGTGATACGCATTCACCCGTTTGCAAAAAAATGTTTTTGGCTATAAAGTTGCAAAATAATTTGAAAATGGCCCAAACACGTCAAGTAACACGCCTACAATGCCCATATGTTTATATAAGCAAAACTAAAAACACAGCTGTCTCCGTGTTTGCTGTTCATTGCTCATAATATACGATATATATTTCCACAGAATTATTCTACAAAAATAAAAAATATCAGCCAAGCCCATCGAATATTATGGAGTATGCGAATCAGAAAACAAGGAATATATTACAAGTTTATATAGTTTGCGTGTGGTATGTGAATTTAATGAATTAAAAGAAGAACTTGTTCGTGATATTTTCGTCTGAGGTCTGTTACGCGCACATGCATTGGTTTAAGACTTTCAAAGAACAAACGTTCATTTGTATTAAAATCAATCAGTCACCAGTTCTTGAACTACCTCGTACAATACAACCTTTAATCCACAAAGAGTTACAGAAAAGAACGAAGCAACGTAATGTGATAAAAATATATTAGAACGACCGACAAACTGAGTCAATTTTATAATAAATAAAATGTTTGGGAAATTACATATATGTTTGGAGTCCCGGCCGCTGAATAAAGCGAAATGTAGAGCACATTACCCATTTCCCAACAAAGAGGACTCAGTCAAACTCAGCAATACGAAGCTCTGGAGTAGATGGTGTTCTTAACAAAGTTTCCCTCTAAGTTATGTACATTTAATATTCCATTCGGAGCATATCGATCCTTTTCACTATATAGAAGGGTTGACCATTTATATAAATAACTTTTTAATAAATGCGTCCAATCAAATCGAACATCATAAAACATTAGCCGAGGTCTTAGTACGCGCAAAAGAAAACCGTTTGAAGTTCAATAAAACCAACTCAAAATTCCTTAAACGGTTAATTAGATTTGTAGTCAATATTTTTAATGAAAATAGTGCAAAACCCGACAAGGAGAAAATTGAAAGTATATTACAAATTCTGACTCCTATCAATGTAAAAAACTTACAGCGCTTTTTGGGAATGGTCAATTATTTAGGCTCGTTTATTGCAAACGTATCCACAAAAAATATAAAGTTTACGCGATTTACTTAAACGTGACTTTTAGCGCCATTGGGATCGAATTTATGAACAAGAATTCGAAAATTTGAAAACAGAAACTTCACGAGCACCTGTTTTAAGATGTTTTAATCCCTGCAAAAAATTGACAATGTCAGTTCACGCTTTACAATGTGAGGAGGATGCCACTGTCACGCATGCAGGCATTCCAATAGCATATACTTTTGCATCTTTGGAGGGAGCTCACAAAAACTACGCTCAAATTGAAAAAGAGTTGTTTGCCATTTTATTTGGGTACACCAAATTTCACCAATCGAGTTTTGAACATCAAATCTTTGTGGAAACCAACCATAGATCATTAGTTAGTCTGTTTGACAATCCTTTGCATAAGATACCTCCAAAATTGCAAAGTAATATGTTGCACTCACAATGCTACGATTTCAATGTTGTATACAAGTCCTATTTTTAGCAAACACACTTTTTCACTGCTCAATTAAGAAAAATATATTAATAAGTTTTGATAAAGACGTGATCCTGCATTTTGTCACAAATACCTGTTACGTCCTACATATAAAATTAAATAAAATATGAAAACATAAAAGTTCCGATTTGAAAAATATCAAAGTTTGTATGAAAAGCAGTTGGATTGACAAGAAAAAAGAAGTCGATAGTGATTTTATGCCTTATTTTGCTTTCAGAAATGATTTGTCTCTTCATAATTGTATTAAAAAAACACAGAGAAAAAGCTTACGACATATAATATTGTAACTATTACGTGAAAGCTATAGGGGAATCTAGCGGCATTCCAAATACTTTAATTTCGAATAGCGACCCACTATTTAGTTCAAAAGAGTTTAAAATATCAACTATAAAATTACTTATAAAAGTTGACGAAAGCTATAGTGAGCCTTATTCCGCATTTTTACAATGCGGAAGACTCCTGTCCGTGCCAAAATAGTTAACCAAAACTACTTTAAACAAAAAAAGATTATATTCAATCGTAACCGAATCTTTCATACTCATCACCGTTATTCTAAAAAGTCAAAAACAAGGGAATTAAATATATCTATCTCTATCTCTCTATAGTATGGAGTAGGCGCGGTTGATTTTTTCTATGTTTGAAATAAATGTTTTTGCCGTGTAAGCGTGTGGGTATTGTAGGCGTGTCCTTTGGGAAGCTTAGGTCACTCCCAAGTTCTTTTGCAAATTTGTAGGCGATATATTTATTTTTGCTAACAGAAGAATGTGTACCGCAGATGCTAAACAGTTGGGAGGCGGACAGATGGACAGAAGAGCAGACGGACATGCTTAGGTGCATTCCTGCAATTGGAGCCCGGCCAAGAATTTATATACTTTGGGGGGTTTTTGAATCTTGTGCATGCGCATTGTAAAAGTATTGAAAAAAAAGTAAATTTAGATACACTAAAATATTAGCGAGGCGGGGTCAATTTTTTGCATTTTTTACAGCCACTACAGTCCATAAAACATCCGTTCAAGTTTTTGTATATTTATTTTCTACAGTTTATGAGTAATAACCAAAAAAATTTTTTATTTTTTTTAAAAACAGGGGTGTTCTCAGTTCACGTGGTACTGTGGGCACGTCCTTCTACTGATTTGGCCCATTGTCAGTGCAAACCTGTCCGGACGAACTGCGAATGGTTCTGCCAAATTTGGAGTCGATAGTTTCATTTTTGCGACCAGCAGAATGTTTACAACAGGCATTACACAAACGCACAGACAGATATGCTGTCTGAAGCTTCGTTTTTAACGTTGCCGTTTGGACAAAGTGAATCATCCTTTGGTGATAGGTGTAGAAAAGTTCAGTGTCATATGAGGTACATGGAATAGTAGTAGAAAAGTACACTGAGCCCAGATATTCTATAGTACAGGGCGATATCTGTGGTTTATACAGACGTAACCGCAACATTAACTAGAGGGAAGGGAACATAAATTAAAACCAAATGCAAATATAGCTGCTAAAATTAAAAATAGTCTAGTTGGTATTTAAAACCGAAACCAAATTAGAACGTATGTGTTGAAAGTGGAAAGCCAGTTAACAAAAGTGAAAATAAGTTAGAAAGACCACAGACCAATACGTAACGCGAACACTACGATTTGTTAAGCTGCGTGATCGATTAAGCTTGATGTAAGGTCACACATTATTGCAAAATTATTGTCATTGTATACTATATATGCATCATAATTACATGTTATCATTATATTTCATTATTATTTCACTTTATTATTTATTTTATTATTTTACATACTTTTATAATATTTTGTTACATATACATTGAATTTAGATTAATTAATTTATTATTACTTACTTAGATTGTAACCTTATTTTTCTTAATTTGTACAAGGAAGATATTATACCGATATTTTAAACATTGTAATCACCCCGATAATAATCTATATAGGAAACAGTAACTATGTGGTACATCTTGATTTCAATCATTAATAGCACAACAAACATACTTTACGAAACGCTTTGGAAGCTTGAAAAGAAAAATCAAAAGACCGTAATAAAAATTTGTCTGGCCAATTAAGGGCAGACCATATGATTACCTTATTGATTAGAGGAGACATTAGAGAAACTTAGCTGGGATAATAAATTACAATACTTAATAAAATTCTTTAACTAGAAGACTAAATCAAATTATCAGAACAAGATTCTTATTGCAATGTATATAAGGGAGTAAGATAAAGATTATTTTCCAAGCCTAGGAAGATAGAGTCTGCTGGCCAATGACTTATTTACAATAAAAAAAGCAACGTTGCAAGCGCAAGTCGGCGCAAGACTAAAGCATGAAAAAAATTAAGTTTTCGCTAAGAGGTAAGACCACACACCACGTGAGTTTCATCTATAATAATATCGCACAAACAATCAGAGGGTATGATCGCGAAGGGGTCGCCATTGTGTGGGTTGCTGCGAATACCAATAAAATTTGAATGGAAGAATTTAGCAATATATCAGATTTGGCAAAACAGATAAAAACTAATTTTTTCGTAGCGTTTACGAAATTGAAAAAGCATTCAATATCTTTTAATGATTGTGACTCAGCTTTCCTTAAGATAGTTTTTTCCCATTTTTCATCGTGGTTCCCGTATTGATATCTTGCCAGTAACTGTGCGTAGTAATCGAATCAAAAATGCGTTAAAACGTTAAAACTTGGTGCAAGTCTTATTTCCTTATTTTTCGCTCCCCATATTAACCATATAGGTCGATTAGTTCGGTACTAATATTCGGAGCAGAATTTAGTTTATCTGCCCTTTTTTTAAGTCATCTTGATGCCATTAAGAGACTTCAGCAAAGTCCGGGTTTTATCAAGTGTTCAGCAGAACTTCCCAATAAAGTTTCCTCAATTATTGCCCGATCATCAAAACCATATGTGGTCAGGATAGAAGAGAAAACCGTTTGTAATGATCAATTCTGGCGTATTCTCTTGTATTCCTTGGATAAACCTAATTACATACTAACGGTAGAAATTATCGATCATTTGAACAAGCCCTAGTACCTGATGAAATGCCAACCCCTTCTAACCCATCCACAAAAACGTAGTCTTAAAGCTAAAATTGATATTATTTGTGGTATTTCATAGTCGTTTGACCGTGGACCTTTTCGAGACACATTTTCTTATTGTATTTGATTGCATTTCAGTAACAATTTTCTGATTGAGGTTCTTTGTATCAATTCGCCATTTTGTACTAATCTGATAGTGCTGACTGCCGTTACTCGTGATAGAGATACTACTGTTGATAGCATTAAGCGCTATACACAATGTAAATTGCCGGATAGTAATCTAGCTAGCATATGTCTATTTAAATTCAACGCGTCTCAGATCCATCCTTCCTCCCTTTATAATATGTTTGTCACCGTTATTATCCAACCACCTTTTAAGTAAGCGATTTGAGCCATCAGACTTTTTAATAAAGAATACATATCGCTTCAGAGATATTTTCAACCTGTTACATCAAGTGATACAAAAAACCAAGTTTCACTTAATTCGTAACATCCTTATAAGTTCATACGGGACTGACTACAGTGTAGGACCACGGCTACCGCCGTATGCTAATGACACCAATATTTTGCGTCCAGATATTCAGATACATAGAGATGGTAGGGAGATGTCCTAACAGCTCTTTAGTTTCGTTCCTGGTGTTATTTTTCATCGTTAACGATGTCGACTGTATTTATATTAACATAAAACTTAAACACACATCAGGATACGTAATATGGTCCTATATACTTCATTCATCTGATATTTCGGTTTGTATGAGGCATCTGCAACTTATTCAGCAAGCCGTTAGTCGTTTGAGATCGAGCAACAAAATGCTTATTCTAGGTGGTTTCATTCTCCCACATGTATCCTGGTTTCCTGATGATGACTTTAGATAAATTGTTAAATTCTCCTACCCGCATATTTTTTCTGAGATTCGAACCCTTTGTCTTTGTTAGTTAAACGAGATTAGAGAAAGATTAACAGTTTTTCCAGCGACACTAACTTTAAAATATCGGGGACTGATCCTTTTGTTGTTCGTGTGGATAGTCACCATCCGACTTTATTTTTTGCAACGCTTACCTATAACTTTAGTTAGCCAAGTACACTTAAGTGTAAGTACTCGTTTCGGAAGCCTGACGCACTTAGACATATGTTGTCTATTACAAAGGGAAGCTTCGAAAACGCACAGGCTGATGAAGCGTTGGTTATCCTTCACTTTGATATTTTTTCTACTACCTCTATATCTGTGCCTATTGTTCGTAGAAAAAGATTGTTCGATTTGGTTATTTCTGTATGTTGAGAAATAATAAGTGTTGGCAGCTTTAAAGGTATAAACTTCGTGGATGAGTAGTTGATTATTCGTTTTACTCACGAAAATTTGTTTCTTTAAAGAGCAAATGTTATGCCAGCTACATCTGGAATATGAAAAACCAACTGCTTAATAACTCTAAGAAATTTCACAAGCTTGGTAATTTAAACTACAATAAAGGTTCATCCGTCCCTTTTATATTAAGGTAAGACCGAAGTTTAGCCTAACCTGTCTGAAATAAGTAATCTGTTTGCAGATTTCTTTAAAAGATTGTATTCCAATATCGATTACCTTCCCAATAATAATTTGTACGCGATTGATTCGTTTGATATTTTCCCCCATTTTGTGTTTTCTGAAGAACATGTTCGTCTCTCTCGTGTAATAAGTTCCTATATATTCCGTGAAAGTATAGCTTTAATAAGAGCTTACATAAAGATAATTTTCCCATAGCTTAGAAGACCATTGTTATAACATTGTACCAAGTGATCAAAGAGAAGATATTGAAAAGTATAGGGGAATTGCAAGACTACGCGTTTTGGCTAAGGTTCCTCTTGTGTGCGGTCTACTGGCACCAATTTACTGAAATTGACTTGTAGCATATATTTCCCAACGAAAAAGAAGTAGATTTGATTTATGCCGACTAGCTTAAGACTTTTGATAAAGTCAATGCCGCTATTAATTTTCAGGAAACATGTTCCCTTAATTTGCATCTTATATTAGTGACCGCAGTCAAAATGTCTTGCTCAACTCGGCTTTTTCTTGGGATAGTTCCGTATCGTTAGATGTTTCTCAAGGAAACCTCTTGGACGCCTTCTTGTTTATCTTATTTGCGAATGACCGTTGGCGTTAACTTTTTTTGTTGGTCAGATTTCATTGCAGAAGTGGGGTCTTTGCAGTCAAATTCTTTTTCTTACCATTCGACTAGTGGCATGCTGCTGAATTTATAAAAACGGATTATATGCTTGCAAATATTACGACTTTTAAAGATCTAGGGGTTGTCTGCAGTTCCAAATCAAAATTGAAACGACGTATGGAAAAGTGTATGAGTAAATTCGAGTAGATTTTAGTGGTCATGAAGAAATGGTGTAAGGAATTTGACGATTCTTATATACGGACCAACAGCCATCCAAATCCAAATTAACGGACAGAGTAACAGCATAGGCTGACCATAACATCGTGATTTGACGTCACATAAACAGCACTTGTGGTAGGTTAAATTATGTCTTCTTTTCGTAACGTAATTGAGTTAGGTAGGCTTTACAAAACACAATATCAGCTCTAAAACAAGCACCACATTGCCTAACACAATTCATATTTTTATTCTAGAAAGAACGTTTTCAACGTATATATGAAGAAGTGGGCCCAAAACGCAACGTAACGTAGTACAAGTTTAATCCTTATATAGGGCAGGATCCAAATATAGGCGTAGATAGTCCAAATTTTGCAAAATTCATTTTTGTAAGAAATTAGCATAATATTATGGGTCAATTTTCATCACCACATTAAAACATAGATTTTTCTGCTCTATGAAGGCTCAATTTATTATTATTATTATCTGTCTTAACATGAGTTGGTGCTTATATATCTCATCTTTAGAAATACGGGGAACATCCTTTGACTAATGTACGAGCCGTTAAATTCAAGTCACCTACGCTTAGCAAACACCAGCAGAGTTTTCATTTTATTACCGCATACTTCGACCTGCAAATTAAAGCCCAGTTTAGTATTGAGTAAAGCTCCCAAATCCGTAAAGTTCGAAACACAGTCCATTTTATGGGCATACAATATAATAGTCAATAGGAACCGAAGCCTAGGAGTCGAAGAATAGGAATTGTCAGACTTTTTTTAAGTTAAATAATATATTATTATGTTTAGAGGAAAATAACTCGACATCCTCTGCAACATTAGCACTTTTGAACATTGTAAACAGAATGATGAGTCGTTAGTGAATAAATTAAAGTGTGGGCCAAAATGGCACCCCCGCGCAACCCTAGACCTGATCGATCCTACAATAATTAAACAACAAAATAATGGAAACTGAAATTAACAAGGCCGAGATGGTTGAACGGTATACATTTGCACCAAGCAATAAACAAAGCCCATATATTTATTAAAGAAACTAATAGTATGATTCAATTGATACAAACATAACACAAAGCCAAGCTCAAGCGCATCAACACAAAAACCAGAAATGCAGATAGCTTGAAATGGTCAAATGCTAATATCAGACACCAAATGAAAATATAAACAAGTTATAAAGGTAAATTTACCACTTAGTTAAAGCTGAACACCGACAAACCTAACATCAATTTTCACAGACGATAACAACAGTGGAAATGGGAAAGAATTCGCCACAAAAATTTTTTTTTCTGTGTGACAAGCCATTCAAGTGATGTCTCCTATAAGAACAATCACGGTAGTGGCCAGGAAGAGTAATAGCTAAAGAAAAACAGAAGGAGGGAATAGCAATTGGGTGCGAGTTCGGCTTAAAACGTGACGTCAGGCATGTTTTGCAAGAACACTTCTGGTAAATTGTTCCAAAGATGTCAGTGCGATTAAAGAATGACGAGCAGAGGTAGCATATCGTACATTATGCGGGCAATTCCAATATGTGACCCTAACGAAGGACTTAATTGATGGACAAATCTCTTTGATCTCTGTAGAGCTCTTGTCCTAGATGAACTGAAACATTGGCAATACGTAGCCCACATTATGGCGATGCTCGATTCGTCGCCCATAAGCACCTGCGCCTTTCACTGCATGCGATCGAGCGTCCCTAAAGATGATTTCAACACATGCGAGTTTTACTCTACTTTTCACCGAATATAGGAGGTGTAAATACGACGGATATCGATTGAAGTGACGTAATTTTTACATTTCTTTAAGAAACCTAAGTCTTTGAGTGGATCTTTCGAAACACCGAATTCGTGTTCTTGCCAACGAAAATAATTTTGTATTCTCATGCTTAGAACATCAGGGATTGTCCATTCTTCTAGGTTGACACAACCAAAGGCCGTGTGGTTATTGAACCGATTTTTTCAAAAACCATATTGCGTATCGCAAGTTTATAATCGGTCTCTAGTTATCTTACAAGGTGGACGTTAACTATGGTTTGCATGGTTTCGTCTGTTGCAGAAAAGATTGTAATTGCAGCATTGGTGGAGTTGTCTTTTTGGATGCGCATTGCACATTGGCAACCTTCCAACAAGTTAGGAAAACGCCAGCATGATAGCATTGGCTGAAGAGACTTTGTAATGGCCTGGCAAGTATGGCAACAGCAGTCTTTAAGACTATAGCTTCTTCACCACGTGTTTCCGCAACTCTCCGGGAATCGAAACTAGCAAGATTCTCTTTGCCGACCCAGGTACGAAAGAATAAGGTGGGCATCGATCATATTACTCTTTCGAGCGGGAGCAGCGGTTGAGCACTATGACAGAAGTATGGTTTTAAACCATGCCATTTCACAGTGTTTAGTAGAATTAATTTTAAATATACTGACGCTCTTCAAATCATTAACTCTAAATGTTCACTTAATTCAACGTTCAATCTGTGCAACTGTCGCATCAAACGGGAGTCGCAAAACATAGTTTTACACGTGCGAATAGCAAACGTCCGTTTGACACTTGATAACCACCAGACAATTAGACGTAAGATTGCCTGAACAAATAATAATTGAGGAAAAACCAATTTTACTCGGCCAAGAACATTACATTGGCCATCCCCGTCCCCAGCATTTTTAGCTACATTCGTCATGCCGAAACGAATAGCACAGCACATTCCAGACAAATCCATCACCTTTTTTCTCGTTGAAGTCAGCTTTTCTGCAAGATATCTGACACACAAGCTCTAAGAAAAGTCGAAGCAGTCTTGAGAGAAGATGAAACTTTTCTTGAGCCTCGAGTCAGCATATTATCATAGTCATTCGTACTAACATCAGCCCTATCAGTCATATCACTTGGTAGAAGACTACGATAACACCTAACTGTTGTACTATGCGACAAAACTTCACAACTATCAACTATTTGAACGGTTTCAATCGCAGAATGCTGAGTGCCAAATTGAATATCACTAATAGTGGTGTTCGGCAAAATAACGGTTGACCCATAACCAGACTTGTTATAAGAGTGCATTGATGGCGCAAGAGACGTAAAGAAATGCAACATAGACCAAATTAGATGCTAACTACCTTGTTCGTAAGTCAGAAAAACTAGAATGCTGGCCAGGTTGCCATGGCGAGGAGGGCATATACTTACAAGACGTAAACGTCCATTAGCCAAATCCTTACGCATTTCGTTGAACAGTGACTGTGTTTGCTTGAAAACCCTATAAAACTTCATGTCCTTTTGACGTCAATTTTTATAAGATCGGCACAAGCTTGTTAATTTATTAGTAATGTGATCAAGGACTTTGCCGTTAAATTCGACAAAAGATTACGATTTAACTTCCACATTGAACTCTCTTTAAGTACAGCTAGATCCGCGGTAGGTTTCCAAAGAGCTTCACGACCCTTACATTACAAACAAGCTATACTTACGCTTAGTTAGACCAATACTTCAGTATGCCTCTGTTATGTGCTTTTCTTCCTATAGGTGCTATGTATACTGAATTGAATCAGTTCAAAAGCCATCCCTGCTATTTGCCCATAGGAATTTAGGTTGGGACCCGCTTGTCTCTCTACCTCCTTATGAAAATAGGTTGCTTCTGGTATCCTTACCATCACTTGAGAAGCATAGATTTACTCTTGGTTTCTCCTTCTTAATTAAGTGGTACTATCGATTCGTCCAAATTACTTGGTGAGATAAGCTTTAATGTCTCTAATTGCTTCTCTATGCACTTTATGTTCATTAAACTGAGTCAATGTATATATAATTATGAGCTGTTTAACCGGTTTAGAATTGTTTGCAGAAATCTAAATTGTGCCTATCACTTAATCTCAATATTGAATTCTTTCAAGTTTATCAAAACAACTTTGCTTAATAGACGCGATTTGCTTATGTCGTATTTAAACTAACTTGAAATCTTAACATCTCATTATGATTTGAAAATTAACTGGTGTTTTTTACTGTTATCGGTCGCAAAGCTTTTGCATGTGTGCGATGGCTTAGGGGTTTACTTGCAACTTGGAACTGTACTGGTTGTGGTTGTGCCTTTGTGTTACCTGTTTTGCTTTTTCTTATTTATTTATTCATGAATTATTATTTATTTGTTTATGTTTTCTTTGTCTTTTCTTTACATCCCCTTATATACTTAATACTAGTTTTTAACACTAATTAGTATAAGATTTCCTTCCCAGGTTCAATTGAATTCAACCGTTAATTTGTTTTAATTTAAATTCATGTCTAAGTAAATAAATAAATAAATCCCTCACATTTTTGGATGTATAGAATAAAAATTGTTTCGGTGTTGTCTTGGTTACCACCTTTCACATTGTCTTTTACTTTGCACTTTGGGTAACAGCAAACCCCGATAACACTTTGTTTATGTTGAACACTCTGGGCACTGATTATGTCTGACATTAATTTTCATATAGTTTCAAGTAGCACCCATTCTTACTATGTGTATGCTCAAGAGGTGCGAGAAACGCTCTCTCAAAACTGTTAAAACAGACATAGACAAAGTTCCTCACGCTTTGCATTAGTATTGGTTGTTCTGAGTTAACATTCGTCGCTCAGAGGTATATTTATAAAAGAAAATAAGTGTAAATTGAAAATAAAATAAACTCTAAACACAATTGTTTACTTAGAAATAGGTAAACCAAAACAAAAAATTTTAAATTTGTGAAAGGTAATTTAATTCTTTTTTTTACTTTTTACTCCAATTGTCTAATTAACACTCCTAAAGCTTGTAATCAATTGTGTATCACCAATCTTCCCATAGACTATTGTTCACAATTGATATAATTGGTAAAGCCCAAAGGAGCAACAAGTAATAAATGGCATCGTTCTGTTGGATGTATCGGTCTTGTCGTTAGCAGGCTTAACCTGTTTTATTAAACAAAACAAAATAACAAAGTAGGTAGAAAGTTGCTGATAAATAATAAAGTAATGTTGAGGAATATATAAATTAAATATAAATATTGTTATATGTAGATTGCTGCAAAAGTTTCGCATGTCAAAAGAGGATTTTTATAAGGCATAAAAAGAACATATACGCCTTTGGTAATCCGTTTAGCCCCTACTTTAGAGTGGTTGGGGTTTAAGGGCTACCAATGGCTGGGGGTAGCGATTTTTACTTAAGCGTTGTAAAGAGCACCGTTCCTGTTGTTGTATCAAAAATTATACAAGAAATGGAAGAAAAACTTTGCGCGGAATGAATTTAGTAGGGTATTAATGACAGCACAAAGGCGTGGTACTAGTTAAATTAATTAAGTAGGTAAAGTCGTATTATGCTTTTAATCTTCTTGTGACGCGTTGTTGCCCTTCTTTTGCCCTTCTTTCAAATTGGATTCTAATGAAATAGACACTAAACATTCTTATTAGTAAAATGTATAAATACACACGAAAATTGACACTAAATTTGTCAATTCGACAATTTTCTCCTCCTCCGCAGTCAGCGCCACTTGCTAATTTGATCTTTCTCCGTTATTTTGTAGTGGCAATTTGTTGTCAATGATTTTTCTTTCTGCCTTGTCCCTTTCTTGCGGCGCTAACTGACAAAAAACTCGAAAACATTATCTGTTTTCAATCAAAATTCCCTACACCTTACTACTAACGACTGATTGGAATTCAGATAATACCTCATAACATGTGTAGGTATTCACGTCGGTTTGGAAAAAATGCTACTCGTTGGTTGCAATATTTCATTTTTTTGTTAAAAATGCTTAGTATTTCGCTTTTTTTCTTTTCGTCAAATATGTTAGATGATTTAGTTTTTATTTACTTTTTTGATTTTGGTATTGATCATATTATTGTGAAAAAACAAACACTAAATTTTTTTCTTAATTTCCCATTATTTTTTCGGAGTAAATTTCGAATGAAGAAAGCCATACATAAGTCTCTCCAAGGTACGCCTTACAAATGACTTAACTAAAAATACATAGTTAGTGCCCCGAACTGTCATGGCTGTTGCAATTGTTAATTAACATTTTATATGTAATGTACAATTGTTGTAGTGAAAAATAGGACAGATTCACCAGTAAGCATCAAAGTAGTATTATTGTTATTGTGTGCTGCCTTTTTAGAGAAAGAACTGTTATATTTTATGTTTCTAAAATTTATGATGTCACAGTTTTGAAATTTTAATTTATTTTTAGTTTGGTAGGGTTCTGCTTGGTATATTTATTATTAATACTACTGATGTTACATATGTAACATGTGTAACGTTATCCAAAGGGGCAAGCAGGTCAGAACAGATCTCCAACACCTGGCAAAAAAAATGCTAATAAAAAATTATACTATTAGCTATATTCATAGCTTTATATTTATATTTTGCGAACTGTTTCTTGAGCTTCCAGAGAAATTTAAATTTTTTTCTCAAAGCTTTCATTAGAAATCGCAGCATCGTACAAATACACTACAACTATTCAACTGAGTCACAACAACTTTTGTAATTTCAACTTATGTCCCCTTTACAAGCAACATTTGATTCAGTTCCGCGTATTCGTTCACGCAGTTTGTTTTGTATTGTAAATTTCATGCGTCAAACTCATCAACTGACTTAATTACTGACCGTGTAAGCCTTCACGACTTTGTACTTTTTTAACATAGGGATTCACACCATTCAGGTCCACGAAAGGTTGTGTTTCTCTTCTACATCCAAAGTCAGTGCTTAATCTCCTAAAAGCACAAAATGGGAATTTTACTGCGATAGGCAGCTTTTAGGAGGTTTTGTAGCGTCAGGTTAATGAGTATGCTATTTGCTTTTTGTGAGAATTCATACGAATAAAACATGTCTAAACAGAGATAGAACTGGTTGGGAGTCCAGCAGGACTAATTCTCAGCAAGTAGCGCAGCTAATCTTGGAAGCATATCTTGGTCTTCTAAATGGCTTGGAATGGTCTTAATTTGTCAATTTTTTGAAAATAAACCGATATCGTGGAAACAGAATTTGAAGGAAAAGCAAAAGAGAATGACAATCAATTCGAAAAGTGTGGGCATGTGTATGGACGTGTGGACGTGTGCATTGTGAATTCCTTCAAACTTGTAGAAAATTTCCTCCGCTTTTATCATATAAGTGAACACTTTATTCCAATGTTTTTCTTTATAAATGAATATTTAGTTATGTTATCTAAATATTTGAATACACTTATCATATAATATTATAATAACTTTTATTAACCTTTCAAAATATCACGCAATTGCAGGCACTTTTAGTAACGCTATTTGCCGATAGCCTCATTCTTTTCGGTAGTGATATCGTGTTCTGTTTCTATAATTTACTTATTATTTCGCTGTTAGCAGAACCTTCATTTGCCATGCTCGTAGAAGCAACATTAGGTTTCTGCTATCCATCTCCCAATATCGCTGAAATGTTTCCCTATAAACCAAAAGACATGATGATATTAATGGGAAATTTCTGTATTATTAACGAATTTGAACTTACCAGGAATAATTAAAATTGTCTTCTGCGTCCAAAAAAAAATTTTGTAATTTTTCTTAGTTTTTCGCTCCAATAAATCACTTTTTAAAGACATTTTTTACTTTATTAAGTTTATGCTTCTTGATTAATATTTATATAAACAAGGCGATAACCATATGGGTAGCGATAACCGTAAAAGAGCTTAGAGGGCAGAACGCGATGTACTAAATGTGTTAATTCTGAGTTCATTTTCGTGCACAAATTTTATCCCACTCACTTTTTTATGATAATAAACAAAAACATGGTGCGCCAAAGGGAGTAAGAATAGTGGGTATCCGAAATTCGGCCCAACCGAATTTAACATTTTTACTTCTTGCATTATGAGAACAAATTTATTAAGCCATCAAAAATGAACTTAAGGCTTTCAGTTTTCATTCGCGCCTTCAAGCTTCGTAGTTATACACATAAGCTAATAATAGGGATAAAATTTCCTTCAGTGCAATTTCTACAATTTGTGCAGCTTTAACCTGCTAAATGATAATGGTGAAGGCTAAACAAATTGTCGCCAAAGTATCAAGAGACATTGGAACCGAACGATGTTGAAGCAGCCTATTACATCGGCAAAGGTCATAAGAACAATGAAGCTAGGAAACCAGTAGTAAAGAAATTCTTTTTCCAGAGTTAACAAGTGAAAGTAGTGCGTGCATAATCCAAGCTTAGATAAATCGGAAAGAAGTAAAATATTCGTGAACGGCATCCTTAGCAAAGAAACAGAAAGTCTTCGCAATAATTCGAAAGCGTTAAAAGCCGTATGAGTATGTATTCGCCCGCAATGCAAAGCTTATTGCCAAAAAAAGTGGGGAAACCAAAAGCGCAAGTTATAGAAACTAAAACCGATGTGGATTGAATCCTTCTCAATGCAACAAAAAACTAACATCGAAAATGTACAACGCTAGAGTAAAGCAGAAAGAGAATTGATGGAAATCATACGGAAGACGAAGCTGATGGCGGAGCTATTGTAGCATTATCGATCTGTCGCGCTCTACCGTAATTCACAATTTATGCTAGATTTACAATTTGACATAATACGACACCTAACCTAGTTAAGATAACCTAATTTAGTTGTAACCCACTTAGTCGTAATTCTAGTAATAACATAGTTTAATTGTATACGTTCTCATTCTAGTAATAACATAGTTTAATTGTATACGTTCTCATTCTAGTAATAACCCACTTTTGCATTAATTGCTTAAGTTAGCACTAAATTATTTATTTATATAAGACACTGACCATACCTTAGTTAGTGAGAGAAGCAACTTAGAATTAGACGAATAAATAAAGATTTAATATAAACAAAAAGACTTTAATTTTATGGAGATTCGCTACACTATTTAACCCTAGGAACGGTATAAAGCCGTTTGCTTCTCTTTTCATCCTTACTGTAAAAGTTATTCTTATTTTACACCACCAATTCTTATTATATTATATATGAGAAAGAGGAAATATTCCAAAAAAATTTCAAAATTTAAAAAGTACAAATATATCGTGAACTCAAACTTTCTAAACAAGCTAAAGGTAAACATTAGAAGTTTCTGTTCCGTACAAAAGCTCAATCAGTTCATAATGGTCATCGTAAAATTTTTGCAATTGGCTAGTGTACAAGCAGTGCAAGAAATATGGTTCGATAAAAGTGTGATACAATTGTGTTCATCACCTTGTTTTTCAAAGGCTTATTGTCATAGAGAAAGCTTGTATGATCCTATTTCATTGTATATTAATAAAAGCTTGAACTATTTTATATAAATTTTCAATATCATCAACTTATTGAAATGATAGCCATTGATATAAGAAATTTTATAGTTGATTAAAAACCTATGAAAGATGTCTCTCTTTTCCGATGACAAAATTCCATATTGCCGATTATACAAACATGCTTGATGTCATCTTAAATGATTTTGCTTAAAATCTACTCGATAGACTTATGGGTTGTTCGAATATTATTTCAGAACTATGATTAGCGAAATTCTCACAATATGGTAACAAGTCTTGGTAGTAATACATGCATTTATCTGTTGACTAGACGTGCGTTTATCTGTAGATGTAGAGCAAAGAAAAGTTGGTTGAAAAAAAATAAAAGTAAAAAAACTAAAAGTGTCAGAAAAAATTATTGTCGTGTCTAATTTGTGCATAATTTATGGAAAGAATGTTTATAGTTTTTGAAAGAAAAGAAAAAATCAAATCAATACCAAAAAATAGCATTAGTCTTTTCATATCTTAACCGTTGATTTGTGATGTTGAATTGTTTTTCTGTGAAACAGCGCGACTCATTCACACATGAAAAAAAAGAATAGAACCACAACACGAATAAAGAACTTATATCGGTGAAAATTTGTAGTAAAATTAATAAATAAAAGAAGGAGTAAATATGAAACAGCGCGACTCATTCACACATGAAAAAAAAAGGAATAGAACCACAACACGAATAAAGAACTTATATCGGTGAAAATTTGTAGTAAAATTAAGAAATAAAAGAAGGAGTAAATATAAGACATGCCAAAAGAAGACGAGATGAGATTAGAGGTGTAAATCTTTACACGAAAGAACAAAAAAAATATAATCAATAAAATGAAAATCTAACTTAAAGTTTTTTAAAAATAAATATTGCAAAAATCACTTTATATCTAAACACAGCTATGACTTATAGTCAATTGGGAATAATTGCTATACATCACAAAACTAACTTGTGATATCGTAGTATTGTGTGTAATAACTGATTTGCTTGAAGATGAATTCTGTTTGGATTTCAAAAAAAAAAAAAAAATTTAATGAAAAGTTATTGAAGAAAGAAATATTATATGAGAAGGAGCCATTGCTTTTTTTTTGTCATCGAGACATATTGTCCTCTACTTGGCTTTGATTTGTGCAGCGTGTTGTTTTTTAAAGCAAGAGAAAAGATGCATAGAAGAAGAATAAATTAGGGTATGTTCACCTTAGAATCTTCGAATCTTCGGATTCTTCTTAATTATTTTTTTTGTGCCAACACCAAAAGGCGTACCGCTTTATTTTTACTAAATACACAAGATTCGAGAATGAGTATACCGACTCATAATTATTAAAAATTCGAGCAAATAGAAGAAAAAGCCAAAAACTTTTAGAAGAGAGCTAATTGAAGTAATAGGCTAATTTAATTATAATACGTGATGGTTTTCCCGAACCATTGAAGTATTGTATATACGAAATAAGAACAATAAATAAACTAGAAGTAGTGTATAAAAAAAAAAAACTAAACTACTGTAAGTATTCATTTCAATGCATGGAAACATATAAATTTTCGTACATATATTTACAAATATTAGCATAATAAAAACATAGTAGCAAGCGTAATACGTATATGTAAATAAAAATAAATGCATATGAATGATGAAAAAATGAATTAAAAACTGATTTTAATTATAAGAGGAGGATAGCTTATGGGATCGCGGACCCAACTTCGGGGTCTCCCATAGACATTATGGGCCGAAGGAGACCTTTAGTTAGGGCAGTGAAGAGAATCGCCTAGAACGTAGGGTATGCCAGTGCGGTAAGGTAGATTTTGTCCGCCCGTTCATTCTTGTGAGGCTTAAGTACATGAGATTCTTTTAGGTATGACCAGCAATGGAGTGTCCGCGATACAGAAAAACCCTGAGTACTGAGGCAGATCGTAAATATTTCTAAGAAATAAGCATAAATTCATGTAAAACCATATATTGTATGATTTTAAGTTTGGCTTCAGAGAAGCCTATAGTGCCGATGATGCGATGTAGTAGCAGTTATATTTGTAATGACTTTGACGAAGATTTGTGTAATATTTTGGGATTTTTCAAAAGCTTGTGGATTTTGCGAAGCGTCCCATTTAGATCCATAAATTGTCTTTGTGCGGTATAAAAGAAAGGGAATCGTTAACCACGAGTTAAGCGTTAGTTCAAAAATACAAAGCAATATGCACAAGGCAAGGGATGTATAAGTTCTACGGATCTGGTGGGGTATGGAGTATCGCAAGGAAGTGGATTAGGTCCTTTGCTTTTTTTAGTAAGTTTAAATTACCTGAAAAGACTAAATCTTATTGAAAAACTTTTATGCTTGCGGATGACTTGTTTTACTACTACAAATATGTTTTAACACTTATGTTGGAAGGAATTCCTCTTTAATATTCAAATTTGCATGCATAAATCTTTTGGTAGTCAACCTTCAAGAGATAACTATTATTAGCTTTAGGACTTGCTATCCTATCTGCGGAAATTTTTCTGTACATATTAATGGAGCAAGCTTAAATGTAATCCACACAATAAAGCGTTTAGAAATTATATTACAAAGCAACCCCTTCGTGGGACTTGCACATAAAGAAGCTAAGGAAGCAAAAATGCTCCAGGAATTGGAATTTTACACAAAGTAAAAAAGAAGTTCAATATAAAATATAAGTTGATGATATATCGTTAATGCAAAGGCACTTACACTTTACGGGAATGACATATGTTCATAACAAAATAATATTAAAGTCTCCTCAAAGTATGCAAAATAAAGCACTGAAAATTATATGCAAATTGCCGATAGGTTTTCCAACTATAACAATATAACCATATACGGTAGGCTAATAAAGTCTACATACAGTAGCGAAAATTGAAGTTCTTCTTATTAAAAATTGCACTTATGGATTGAGGGTCAAAAAAACTATTTCTTTAGGAATAAAACCATACATTAAATAACACTTCAAGATTTTTTTTAAATTAAATATTTATACCATCATTTTTACGGAGTTTCGCAACTCGTGGCATTTTATCACATTAGCTTGGTTTACAAATGATTTTTTTTCTTGGAATATGGCTTCGAAAATCGCTGGCTCTTAAATAATTTCGAACGGTTTCGGGATGAATACTAATTGGGTTATATTTCTCTAGTACTTTTACAATACCAACAGCACTAGTGTTGAGTTAATTTGTTGCAATTATGATTACATTTCGCTTTTACGTTGTAAGGTTGGCCTATCCGGTGCTTAGTTTCTGTGGTATTTGTGCTATTATAATTTTTTATGATAGCTTGGACGGTAGCGCGAGTAGCTATTTCTTCGAGCGATTTTAAATTGGCATTACGAATCAAGGATATGTACAGGGATCGGGTTATAATCTACGTATTCAAATCCATTCACAATGTTGACCAAAAAAAAATCAGTTACACTTGAGCACGAGAAATATAACGAATTTTAAAACTTATATTAGAAACGAATAGATTACGTTGGAAGTATAAAATAGAAGAATTTAGCTTCTGATTTGAAAAAGACTAACATAATATTGGTAGTTAAACCTTCATGCAAAGAATAAATTCTTCATGCTAGATTTACGGCACCCGCCAGTTTGATGGGCTTGTGATTTTAAGTCCGAAAATGGTGTAAAGGCCCCACCTTGCTATTTCTAGATGTGGTGAGCCTATTTATACTGAAGCCTGTCAGTTTGACGAGAAATTTTGTAAATTGTCGTAGTCGGAAAAATTAAGATATTTAGCTGAAATATGGAATAAATATTCTGTAATCGATTAAGAAGAAGTGGCTGAAAAATGGAAGTAATCTGTTCACGCCTGCAATGCAGAAAAAAACTAAAACAAACTTCTATTCGCTAGAAACACCTGCGTCTTCGGTATAAAAATGGCGCCGATAGGAGTAGTAATGCGTAAGACGTGCTTGAGCACAACGAATTCGTTTAAAGGTATGTCTAATGGTTGGTGTTATAATGGTTGGTGTTCGTTTTTCTCTAAATATCGCAAAACGTTTATTAAATGTTTGCCCACAGAGACCACCGTCAAGAACAAAAAAATTATACCAAATTTGTCGGGATTATTTGGCGTATGTTGTTAAAAATGACATCCAGTTTTGCTTGGAAACGTCAATTGTAAGAATCTCGCTACGCTTTTAATTCTAACTCTTTCGAATGAATTTGGTGCGTCTTACAGAAACCAAAGCAAATTTGTCCGTTTCCAATCTCTGACTTCGATCGTTGTTGCCGTCGAAACTTAAAAATTTAATTAGCGAAAAAATAATACTCATTAAAAAACCTATATTAACAACTTAATTAAGTAAAAAGTAAAACTCATTAAAAATACGTACATATAAAACTGGTTAAAAATACATATGTTTAAAAACACTAAAGAAATTAAGACGTTTTCTTTATCTTCCGTGAAACATCGTGACTAATCAGACAACAATTTATCCTACTGGAACCAAAGGAGTGTTAATAGATTTCATTACTAACTTGCAGCGATTATAAAGATAAAAGGAAGACGATTCGAAGTGATGATTGCAGCCCAAAAACCCTACAATTCTGCGTTAGTATGTCCAGCCGGAGTTACGGTTTATGGAGGAAATTTTATAAAGTTGTGTTATTTTTGTCTTTTATCTTGTGTATTTTGATTTCTTTAAATATATCTATATGTACATGACTATATATATGTATGTGAAGTCTTTTACGAACAGGCAAGTGCAATGGCTTCATGGTGGCGACGGAGATTGTGTGTACGTTGCGTAAATGATGGTAGACATGATGAGGACTTAACGGTCAAACGGCATATATACTGACTAACGAGCATAAAAAAGATGAAGGACAGGAAACAGACAAATAATGCGGCAAAATCACGGCCGGAAAAGCGCAGCAATGTTGGCGTATTGTTATATGTATCTATTCATAATTGGTGCTTTTTTATTTTTTTTTTTTTTTATTTTATTTTTTTAACATGTCAGCTGTGTTAGTCAGGCAGAAATAAAACCGTTCCAGCTCTAGACAGTTTTGTTACAAATCATTTGTTAAAGGAGAAATCTTTCTAAAACTGAATCTTACTGATTTGAGTTCATATATTACACTCTCACATGTTCTCACATAAAGCAGCGGACTTGCGAGAATTAATATAAGAACATGCTTGTGGTAAGAAGTATGTAGAATAAAGTGCTTAGAAGTAATATAATAGATTGTATTAGTTTTAGTTTATTCTCAATACTCTCTATATTGTCGCAATATAACAGGATGCTTTTTTTACTTTTAGAGTTGAATTCGGCTTCTAACCGTCTCAACAAAACTGATTCTTGGATAGCAGCAATTAATCATATGAACTCGGCTTCCAATGAAAACAATACCACTGTCTTTTTTTCGTTGACCATGAAATTAAGCCGGCAGAAAACAGGAAGTAACCAATTGCCTGCACACATGGAATTTCAAGTGTTGATTTAATTTAATAACTACACGACTACTCAATTGATACAATTTCAGGTGTTAATCCAATCTCATTATTGCTCTCCCCTGAATTAATCCTATTATGACCTTGCAGCAATTGTGGGTATGGAAAGTCACTACCACCATTTAGAATCACTTTGCTGTCCTCCAAAAACCCCACCTCACGACTTATGATTATATCATTTTCTTCTTTCATTGTGAGCATTGCTTTCGTTCCTTTATCCCGTCATGATGCACTCGATAGATTTTTTTATCCGCCTTGCGATGTTTTTCTTTAGGCATGTGCACGGCTGTGCTGGCATCTTCAGCTCAAAAGCGATGACCAAGACCCCCATTAACATATACCCAACAAATTCTATTAAAGTTCGATTTATTCTCTTGGCTATACCGTTTTATTCGACGGACTACTGGCAAGTCTTTTGCTGAATCACTCCGTTGTTCTATAAGAAAAATTCATAATTTCTGCTTCTATATTTATGCGTGTTGTTCGTTCTTAGAATTTTTACTTTTGGCGAACTCCGGTTTTCGGTCATTTTTTTGAATTCGATGAAAATTTCAAAAACGTCAGATTTCGTTTACGAGAAATAATTTTCTAGAAAGGTCATCTATAAATGTGACTAATAATCGCGCACTAGAAAATGAGTTGAGTGGCCCAATAATATCGAAATGTACAAGTTCTAATGAATTTGTGGCTCTTTTTACCATTTTTCTAATTTATTTCCTAGTGTCTATGCCTTTAACAAACACTACGCAAGGCTCTTTGCTTTGATTTTGCAAATGAACACAAAAAGCAAATTTTTTTATTTCATATAAATGTTTATCACAAAAGTATCCCATTCTTTTGAGTCATAGATCAATTTTTTTCTAGCAAGGAAACCTTCTTCTGCTTTGTTTGTGCTTCACTATCAATACGATAGAAGTACTTGTAAACAGTAGCAGAAGTAACAAGTGTAGCGTTTTTATTCAGAATACAGCATGTTTCTCCCTTGGAAACCACTTTTTTATCATCTTTAGTCATTTGTCTTGCGGAAACAAAAGTTTGCGCACAAAATAGGTACATATTCAACGTTTTTTACAGTTGCTATGCTAATTTCGTTGCTATCATTCATATGTAAAAGAAAAAGCAGAAACATGTAGGCAAATTTATGTTTATATTTAATTCTGGCTGTCAAAATCCGAAGCTGGTTTTCCTTTATGGTAACAACAACAACAAACAAAGCAACTATTAACGAAGTGGTGGACGAATATTTAGGAAATAAATTGGAAAAAAAGGAAATAGTAAAATTGAAAAATTGATTATACGCTTACTCTGCTCATATATTTTATACAGTTTTTGCAAAATGGAAAAAAAGGTGACATTTAAATAAGATGGAAAAAAACTGCGCCAGGAAGGAATTTATCAATTAACCATAAAAAAAAAAGTGTGTAACAGTTCATTTTTTAAATTGACGAAGCCGACAATTGCATTATTGATTACAATAATAAACCTGCGCCACGTGAGTTTAGCCGGACACCGCAATAATGATAAAAGTTTTCTAACGCATTATATGCATTGATTACTTACGTCCGGCAGCCACAATTAAAAATTTGCGAAGTGAAAATGTTGAATCGCATGATAATTACAATTAAACCGAGGATTGACTCTAATTGGCTCAAACGACGTGAAATGCAAGTTTGTTGACAACGCTTTATGCCGTCTTCTTTTGGCTTAAATAGTGTTTGATGTTCCAGTTTAAAAGGAAGAATTGTTAACCTTTGTTATTGTTAACCTCTGTTATTGTATTAAGTTTAGTTAATTAGGGGAGAAATAATCGGTGAACAAACATAATAAATGCACATTAAAACATAACAAAATATATTGGCATTATTGTCATTATTTAGTAAAAGCAAACATTATTCTAGAATAAATAATAAGAGAGGACCAAATGTAAGGATTTTTAAATTTGTTTTTATTAATGATTTAATCAATGATTTAATATTCAATGATTTAATATTCAATGGTTGTATTTGCAGATCACCTTCCAAGGAACAATTGAATGAACTGCTACTTTTGATTTTGAATCATTCTGAAAAAGAGCACTGAAATCTTTTGGCTCTCCAATCAAATGTTTGGAGAGAAATGCATTTCCCTCCACCAGTAGAGTAGCCCGGTGAATAAACTTTTGATGTGTTATTTTTTGCTTATTTCTAATTGTTGTTTATGTGTTTAGAAACACCAATGTATTAGACGTGCCATCAGAGGACAATATGCCGAACACAGTTAAGAAGCGCAAGTAAGTAAACGCATGTGATTTGTTATTTAAAAGGTTTAACATTTGTTTTGTTTTTGTTAGGTGAAACTCTCAAAACGAAGACGAAGAAAGGAAGATGCCACTTGACACACGCAATTTGCTCAAGAAGCAAATCCATAATGAAAGACGTTTTCAAGAGACCGTCGAGCAATTATTAAGACAGAAAACACAATAATTAAAGGAGAATATTTAGGTCGATAGGTCATTCAACGCCAAGATACTGAAGCCGAAAAAGGAAAATAGCAATTTTCTCTTTCGTCAGATGCCAAGTGATTTCATAAGGGATGATAAGGAAGTTAATCAAATCCTTAAGGTTTCTGTTCTAATTTCATCTAAAAGAAGATCATTTTATATATAATATGAATATACATATACAATATATATAAACGCACATACGTATTACAACTACATCGACAAAACTTCTTTAAGTAGCGAACGGGTAGTCCTTCAACAATATAAATAATTACACATATATATCACAAATATATCCAACAAAAAACAATCATTTTCAGATAGTGTAAGGGGACAGTAGAGCCCTTCTCCTTCTGATAATAATTCTGTCTCAAAGTTTCGCCCTTTTCCATAAAATATCGAAGCATGACGAAGTTAATTATTTACTAACATTTGACAATATATAATTTGGCTTTCACAAATTCAAAGTTTTTTTTTGGTGTGTTGAGATTATATTGTCTAAGCCAATAAGGAGTGTGGCTTATATGTTCACTCAAAAATACGCTAAAAATTTTAAAGGAAAAATTTTTCTTTTCCCCGAAATTTATTATTTATTCGAAATTTATTATTGTTTCGTTTGTTATTTTCTTGATATTTTTTTTGTTTCAACTGTTTGTAAGTAAACAATATTGTTTGTAATCTACTTTGTTTTCAACTTATAGCTGTTTTCTCTTATAAATGCAACCCTAACAATACTAACGCAGAACAAACAATGTTAACGCAAAATCTAAGTCCCTTTGCTTTCGGGCAATTTGGCACGTATGAGAGCCTACTTAGCAGCTGTTGTACGTAGGTGTTTTAAAAAGACCGATGGTCATCGAACAAGGGTAAATGCTATCACATACGCGTTCGAAAATCAGCCGATAAACAGAAACCTAACCCAACTTTGAAATATGCGATTGCACCCAGGAAACAAAAAGTAAACAGCTGATATTACTCTTAGATTAAATGAAACGCCAATTATATACAAATTTGAACACTTTAGTGTAATAAAGCCAGGTGTATGAATTTTGTCAAGATTTCTTAAGTAATAATGAAGATATAGTTTGTAACACAGCTACTAAAGTAGTAGCTACCCCATAATATTTAGATATCCATTACCATTACGCGATTTTTTATTAACTTTATTCACCCATATTTTACTTACTGGTCATAAACTCAAATTTTTTAGTCTTTCGTTTACAGCTTTTTTCTTATTAATTCAACTTCAAATGAAGTTTTTGAGGTACACGTTTGGCAATGTACACATTGAATCCTAAGGCAAATTTGGTCAAAACACTGGCTAGTTTTCTTATATCTGGAATTGCTCATTTGAGAGCACGATATCTAAACTGAAAAATAAGCGCCGTCCCCGAAAGGCAATACAAACTACTGCACACGTAAATCACAATCAGCTAAAAACCAACCGCGATAACTAAATTTTTTCTACGTAATTACTTTCCTCAGAAGAATCTTCAAAGAGCGTAGCTTAGCTTGCATTTTTAGTCCAGTTTTGGATTTGAGATTTTGCTGACAACGGACGCAAAAGGTATTAATCTGTGTTGTTAGATAAATAACGCTTTTGCTAAAATGTTATAAAGAGAAAGAACTAAATACCAAGATATCCTAAGATAATATTTAAAATTGAAGGTACTAAGTGTCTGAGCGACTGTTTATATTTCTGTTAACGTAGCTTTAGAAATTAACAAGAAGATTAACAGCCGTTTGATTCCGTGGTCTTTCATTTCCATTATTTCCACGGGCAAAAATTCTGTTAATACGATATCATATCTTATTATATAAAAAGCCTATGCACTTGCCTTTTTCAACTAACATGCACTATGGTACATGTACATGTTTTTGCAATTAAAAAAAGAATTGGTATCATAGGAATCATTTTTCTCTATTTTATGTGGTATATTTTTGTATGCATACATTTAATATATTTCATACAATTTTTTATGTCAATCGATTTTGGGCAAGGAGAATTATTTATTTGACATGGATGGTTCTCCAAACTGTATTCCAACCCTACATCTCATAGTTTCCTCAATGTAAATCTAATATAGAATTATGTCGTGAATTCTATTTAGGAAGTGACTGCTGCCGGAATTGAAAAGAATTGGAAGTAGCATTTATTTGTTACTGTATCTTCATATATACCATTGTATATATTTGGCCTAATTCTTCTTACAATTGGGTCATCATTTCTCGTTATGCCAGACTTGTCGTCCCTGGACTTAATATTGGGTTTCACATCGCAGTCTATTTTATGATCCCTACGATTACGTGTGAAACCGTTGAATATTGATGATTTGAAATCTTTGGCAATATGCTCTTTATACTCGCATTTATAACATTTTACGGATGTGAAAATAAATTCGAATTTAATTAGCAAAGATATTTGCCAACTCCGTTAAGAAAGCTCTATAAAAGCCCTAACAGAGGTCTAGTAATTAGGACAAAGGAATGTATGGCTTTGATACCTCGCGCAAATTAGGAAACGTAAGATTTTTTTTGTACACATCATAAATCTATGTTTAAATAGATTTCAAATAAGCTAAACACATTCAAATCCTGGTCCACCTTTACGCTAACTACTCAACGGGTTTGGCGTATGGGACTTTCTCAACAACGCAAATTTTTTAATACATTTTTAAACGACGTTTAGGATAATTAAGTTCTTAGTGTGGTACAAGAGCGTTTTGTGTTGTCACCAGATCCAAATTTTATCTTAAGTCATTTTGATTAGACTATAGAGCTGTCGTTAATAATAATTTTCGTCTTTCTTTTTCCCGCTGCTTGATACGCGATGAAATTCTACAAAGGTAGTCCAAGTCTTAATAACTTGTTAGGTACGAATAAACAATTTAGTCAGCAGTTTAGTGAATTTTTGCAAGTTTGGATCCATTGAACGACGTCAATGAGTCTTTAATGTCTCTCAAAATAAAATAACTTCTTTTATCAATATTAGCTTCGACACCCGTAGCGCTTAGTCCGTAGTAAATTAAGAGTCGTGTAGGTCAATCAGTCTTGGCACCATTAATACATAATTCTATTTCAGTAAGCTTTGTTTTGATATTCCCTACAAATAAGACTAAAATTTTTTGAGTCACCATTGATAATCCTGACATAAATTTAATTTAGGATTGTGAATTGTGAAGTGAGTGTACAGAAAAATAAAAATATTAATAAAATAAAACACAAGTTTTAAGTTAAGAGATAAGACTAATGATTACCAAATCTATGTTCGCGAGTTCTAAGCTCGGTGCGGATTGGGCTTACTTGGTCATAGACTTAGTAATTTCTTAGTCGGCAGAGCCACACACGAACCTTTTCTTACTTGTTAAGGGCTCTGTGTCCAGTTTCTGCTTCGCGGCAGTCTGATTATTCACAACAGCAATTTCAGCAATATTTCCACACTGTTAAATAACTCAAGTTATTTTATTTTCTCGTCGCTTTGCTTTACATAACCAGTTTAGGTTTAGGTAACCAGTTCCTATGCTAAAATATGATAAACATTTTAGGATATATTCCTTCTTTCAGTCACGTACTCAATAGCTAGCTGTGTGCGATACAAACTACATTTTTACTGCAATTGATATATGGGAGTACCAAAGTACACAGTGACGGTGACATTATGTGTCATTCGTAGTTTGGGAGGCGTTTGGTTCAAAATGGACTGGAGCTGCCCAAAGCTAGAATCATCAGAGGCACTAACAGCGAGTCTGCGTACTATTTTGTGGACGACACAGCATTTTCTGTACGAAAGAACCTAATGAGGCCTTGCCTTGGGATTCTGTTATTAAAAGACAACCGAAATTTCAGTGAAAGGTTATCCTAGGGCATAAGGAAAATCAAAAATGCGTTCTGTGCACGGCCATCTCGTTGGGGCGCGCTGTTTACACTCACTTACGTGAATCCCGAGAACGCTGCAGCAATGGCATATTTTGTGAAAATGCAAGACGGGTTCCTACGCAACGCAACAAAATTATCGGGCAATCACGTTAGTAGACGCGCGTTTCATGTTTGCGATATTTTGAAAAATTATTTAAAGCAAAAGCTAAATAAATAAAAATGAAGTTTATTTAAATAAAAAATTATCTCCGGGAAATTGGCAAAGCAAAAGTCTGTCATTACAATTAGAAGTACGGTTGTATTGAAATAATTTACGATCAAATTATTCATTGAAAGACAGAATGGCTCTCAAATCAAATGTTGAAGTGGAGACTATTCAGCCAGAATTATTACTATAACACCAAATGATTTGTGCCAAATTGACGTCCCCCAACACTATAAGCACAGGAGCAGGCTTAGACTTTTCGACCTCGTCACAAATAAAGGAAGCATGTTTATTTTAAATAGAGATATCTGCATTTTGGGGGAACATACGAGCAAGTTACGTATAACTGTTTATTGGCAATTTTTGCGTGCACGGCATGAAATTTAAAGTCGAGAGGAGTAGGAAATTCAAATGAATACGACGGGACTGCAATAGATAAGGCAATTAAAACACCATCATCAGTACGATTCAATCGAACCTTTAACGCTTTAATGACGTTTGAGTAAAAGCCACAAAACTCCGTGTTCACTGAATTTAGGAAAGTAGAGCGAATTTTTAATTTTAGACCTTACATTTTGGTAAATGAAAGTTACTGGGCCTGAAGAGACATTTGACAGTTTGAAAGGGTTTGAGAATGGAATAGCTACCGAATTCGTATTACGGACTCGATCCCGAGGAATGAATTCTTTAATTAAGGATCCAACTGGCCACAATGATTTGCTTGGCAAAATTTCCATATATTCAGTCCGCACTAATACTTTTAGAGACAAGATAGCCCTACGTTGAGATGGAGCCAATTTAAAAATGTTAACACGCTTCAAATAGAAGGATGGGACTTTTGTGGAACGATTACTTTTTATGTTATTCTTAGAGATGCCAGACGCCAGACTTGACACGAATATTGCCTTTCTGGGAGGTACTGCCGTCAAGGAGTTGTCGTTCCTACTAGGAACGATAGCATTCACAGATAGAGAGTTTTGAGTTGGCGAAAATATAGAGGGGGTGACCACACTTGCACGTGCAGCGTTTGCGACTTGCCAAGCGTGGTGACCACTGAGAGGAGATATCCTTGCCGCTTCAGCATAGCTAAAACGAGGGGGGCTTCCCGACTTATTTTTAACTTTTTCTTTATTACCATCTCACGATAGCGAAAACGTTCACGTTCTTATAGACAAGGATGGAGCACTTGCATAAGTCGATGAATCAAATTTAGGCCAAGGCGGAGGTGTAGTACCACATGCTACACGACGGGCTGGTCTTTTGTAGACGCGGGGAGATGAATGCTCTATATAGCGACACTCATCGAACGTAGTCTTGATTTTTTCAAACTTTGCACACAAAGTCACGAGCTGTTTGCTTAATTTAGAAAGCCCATTATTTGTCGCCGTTTGTTTAAAATGATGTAGAAAAACACTTTATGTGAAAAAGTAGCAAACACGGTAGAGATGGTGAAAACAAGAAAAAACAGTTTGTCACGTACACAAAAATGATCTCTCAAATTAGACGCAAAATTCACCTTATTAAAGACACAGTAAACAAAGAGCAAGCCAAGAGAAAGACTGTAAACGCTGCGAACCAACTCAGATAATTGGAAGCAACAACACACAAAAAACAAGAACTTTTAACGAGGGCACTAAATGCTAAAAAAACTAAAAAGCGTATAAAACAATAACGCAATAAAATAAAAAACTGAAATTGGGAAATTTCTACACACAAAGTAAAACAGTACGACCATAGCGCACGCGCAGTATTGTCAAACATAAAGTTTATTAATTTGCACTAAAATGTACATAAAAGTTAAATATATATCAAAAGTATTACTCCCTATTTTGATTGAGAAAACATTTTTACATACTGGCGATTATGCGTACATTTTTTGTAAATCGACTATCAACCACGATTATCAACCATTTCAACATTCAAATTTATTTATAATTTTTTGACTTAACACAAATTCAACGAATTTTCTTTTCATTTTGAATGACTGATATTGTTTACCATATTTAGTTATATACAAAATATAGACACATCAATTTGGCTCCGATTTTTTATGCCTAACCGAGTTATTAATGCGTTGTAATGGAAAGTTTTAGCAGAAATATTGGAAAGTTGGCGACAATGCTATATTATTAGCGATAATCAATTGTGTCGCAAAAAACAAGGCGGCAATCGCTTGCTGACACACGGCAATTGACTTCGCTTGTTAGATCTGTAATGGAACACACAGTTTTCGAATTATCACCAACTTAGAAGTTACACATGGATTGATTAGGATCGGTACAAGAAAAGTTTTTGTGGTATTGTCTTCGTGGCCTAGGTTAAGTTAGTCTGACTCCACATGAGGAGGTTCCAATTTACAAGCAAAATACAATCTTTTTCTACAAACTGATAACTACATGAATTCATCAATTCTACTTACTCTGACTGATTTTCACCCCTAAGAGACATACACAGTCGTCGCCTTAATTCATTTCATTTTATTTTATTGAGTCACTCTGAAGCCTTAAAGGAATAAGCGCTAGTTACATAGATACAATTCATACGCAAAAAGAACCTACAACATAAGTCTACTAGTCAGCTAGATGGCTATAACGTAAGAATCTTGCTCTAAGAACTCCATAATCATCAATTTTAACCAGCAACAAAATGCACGTTACGAGTTTAAATGTACAGTAATTTTTTTAAAACGTACTCAAGGGGTCATCGAAGGATTTGAGAGTCAGAGGTAATGCATTCCAATATCCAGCAACACGAACAACCAACGATCTTTCGACGGATATGTTAGAAAAATGTGGTATTAATATGAATGGCTTTCTATTCGACCTAGAGAACTACAAGCGTTCGAATAAAAGGCTTGGGTATCGAGGTTGCATGATTTTGTAGAGGCATATAAGCAGCCTGAATTTAAGATAATCAAAGCAGGAGAATTTCAAAAAAGCATAAAGGAAAGAGCAGATGTGGTCACTGAGTTTAGCATAACAAACAAAGCGCTTTATACGGTTTACAATACTTTGAAGTCTGGTTATCTAGGTTATACCTTGGGCACCCGGAGAGAATGTTAATACAAAAGTTAACATGCGTCATAAGGAGCGAATGCGCAGTGGTGCGTTTAACCTGCAGACGCAGAAATAGATTTGGATTGTACGGTCTTCGGAAAGCAAGGCAAACTTTAGCAGAGACATTGTCAATATGGAGGCCAAAGCTGAGTTTGCGATCAAGGGCTATTACAACACACTGCATTGAATCTACAAGATGAACGGCAAACCCAGATTTTTTTATTGAGGTTTGAAGACTCAGCACGGTGATAACAGAGAACAGAGCCTTAGTCTTGCTGGAGTTAATGCAAAGCATGTTATCAATTTTGCAGGCGTTTACGATTGCTAAAATCTTCTTAATATTGTCCTCAAAAGAATGCAAATTATTTGCCTCATCACTATAAAGCAGAAAAATTACATTCGCAAATGAAAAAAAGTGTAGTCGTCACTAACCAAATCCCCAAGATTAAGAAAATATTAAACTAAAAAATGAACTTTTCATATAATTTGTTAAACAGTTTTGCACATGACGGCCTGTCAAATGCTTTTGTTATATCGAGAGCGACGGGAACACACCTTACACAAAATTGATATTATCTCTAATGGAGTCGGTGACAGAATTTAGAAGTTTCGAGGTGCAACGTCCCGATCGAAAGCCGAACTGAGCATCATACATGACATTACTCTTATTCAAGAATCAATGAAGTTCGAAGGTTGTTAAATGCATAAGAAGAGCCTTGTTTATGAATGGGTCTTATTTGAGCTATGTTCCACACCTGGGAAAACTTGGAAGTCATAAGTACCGTGTCTACGAGTTGTAACAGATTATTAACTATGAAAAGATAAAGTTAACAAGTTTGATCGATACTTCGTTAAACCCAACGGAAGTAGATGCTATTTTTGAAAACGCACTGCAAAGAATGCTTTCGTCTACAATTCGAAGATAAATATATATATATATATAAATATATAATTATTGAAAAGTTGTGGCGGGTCGTGAAAATATTTTTGATTTTGCAAGAAAAACCCATTAACAGCGGTTACATTCATCTCATTAGATTTATCGCTGCTGCCCACTAATATATCCCCAATATATCTTCATCATACGCTTGACTTCTTTGCTTGCTCATTGTATACTGAACCCTATTACGCAAGTTTCAGTATATCTGCCAGTCAACAGCATCAAAATATTGTTGATAGGGATTACCTCTGATGGCTCTTTCATAAAAGATGTTACGTAGACAGGACCAGTTGGGGATGCCCGTACAAGATGAATATTTAGAATCAGGAATAAGATGAAGCATGTTGTATAATATACTGGTTAGAAAGTCAAATTGAAAGTCGACATAATTGTAAACATATATTGGGCTAAAATCAACTCCTCGTAAATATCTAATAATTTCATTAACATTGGTCTTATTATAGCTTTTATAATAGATTTCGTGTATAATTCTGATGACGTTGACAGAAAGCGATAATGAGATTAACTCGTGATGTGAAAAACCAGAGGCGACAACTTGACAACATAGTACAAAAGTGAGATTCTCACTTAAAGGAAGGTAGCCAGTAAGTGAAGTGGATTGGTGCTGACTATTAAAATGAGTCAGTAAGCAATTATGTCTCCTGCAGCATTTAATGCCAGAGCATGACCCGTACGTTGTAAGCTTTGCTCTAGTGAAATAAATCACAATTGAAAACGCCAGTTATTGCAATATTGGGGTGCAAAGCAAGCAGATCACCATGCCCTCTTTCGAAATGGCCATATGTCCTCTGGGCAAGTGGAGAACACCAACCAACAATTTATTATTCTGGAGACTCACTACTTAACATACTGTTACGAAAATCCCAAATCCAGTTAATGCTTACTAGTCGATTTTCGTAAGTAATAAATTCCCTAGTGCATATTCGCGGCGCCTCATGCTGCTGCCGGCCGGCGAAAGAGATTAACAGGAAAACAGTCAGGAAAAAACCCAGGTGCAAATGCGCGGTGCGCCATACAGCTACAGGCCAAGGAAAACGATTAGCAGAAAGCAGGTTAACGGATTAAAAATGAAGCCATGAAGTTAGGTGATCGTAACATGCTGGTAAAAATGTATATAAGTGGACTATTTGCGGAAGGCAGTTTAGTCGGAAGAGAACATCGAGTCGTACGAGAACATTTGAGTCGGAAGAGAACACCGAGTCGTACGAGAACATTTGAGTCATAAGAGAACATTCATGTAAAGAAGAATAATAGTCGTGTTGAGCAGCAGAAAGTATCGTTAAAAACACATTAAAGAATAAATTGTAAATAATACTACATTTAGGAACACAATAAATATTTTGAAGCGCATTTTTCTTTTCAATATTCACGGACTAGTGATACGAACCGTATTGAGGAGCGGAAATTCGTAACAATACAGACATTCACAGATCCTCTTCTCCATGACTCCAAAAAATTTCCTTAAGTGCAGTTTAGACGAGGTGTATAGAGCAACTGATTCAGCTCTAGACACTGGTCGGTCTCTTCTAGCTAGAGAAGTTTACTAAGCCCATCCAGTTTCATAAATCGGTTAAAAAGACTAATATTCTAGCAGTTGATATGCTTAACATTAAGACTAAGATAACTATACTTGACACAGTTACGAAACAGTTTGTTGCTGGCAATTGACTTGAGATTCAGGCCTAGCATGCTTAAAATATGGGTTACAACAAAGCAAGATAGCTATTACAAAAATTTAGTATAACTCAAATTTAATTTAACTTACTTAAATTTATGACTTTATTACATCGTATGTGTTTCAAAATTCAATAAAATGTTATTCTAACGGTACTACAATCCAGTACTTAAGAAAACCAACTACAATAAGTTTAACAAGAAAGAATGAGATACAGTAAGAGGGATAAATAAGATGTTGGAGAAAGGTTAGAATTCATTGTTCGCCTGTTGAAGCTGCTGAGTTAAGAATGCCTCCCGCGAGACGTTTGAACATTCCCAGCAGATTAAGGAGAGCATCGAATATCCAGCTAACATTGCGTACGCATTTCGTACTCTTGCGAAATCTTGGCACAATCTATATGATAACATCTGCCACACTGGGCACACTGCCCAGTTAATTGTGCCCTTTTTTAACACCTTTTTGCACATACAGCACGACATGCTGAAATATAGCCTATTAGGACTCCGCAGATCATCGCGACAGAGACTAGCAAAAAAAACGAGGAAAAAAAAAGAACAGTCACAGGCAATGTTAAACGGATAATACTGGCAACATTACCGAATAGACGGCAGGCGATCTCTTCAGCCCTCTCTCTCTCTCTCTCTCAAGTCACTTAGGGGTGTACGTGAGGAACAAAAGGAGAAAGCCCAATCGACTACTGAGAAACTCCTGAACGAACAGCGGGACAGAGCGAAGAAGGCCGCGACAGGAAAAATTGGCTGAGTGGAGCTTACCGTCTCCGCCTGGAAACATTTATGAAGGGTGGATTGAGCATCGAGAAGGCATGCAGGTGCGTACAAGCGACACCTTCTGCTATGGTGAAGTCCTACACTGGTGGTAGACGGGGCCACTCTTCGGTTTCCAATACCGGCAACATGACTAACCAACCAGCGGCCGAAACTGTAGGGTCCCCTGTGAACCACAAACAGTACTGCAGCCAAGGCACCTGGCACTGCCCTCGTTTATAAGCAAGTGGCAGAAACGGCGCGTCTAGTTAGAAAGAAAATTGGTAGAAAATAACGTGTCCAACTTTTAAGCCTAGGGACGCCGCTTTTAGAGCCTCACCTGAGGAAGAGCTGCACCGGCTTTTTATTAGGCGCTTGCAAAATTTTTTAACATTTTTTCACTTGAAAGAAGCGTTTATCGAAAAGAATTAGCACAATGCGTATTAATCAAAATATTTTTCATCATTTTTCACTCCATTTTCCCATCTTTTTGCCACCTTGTCGGTACCGTGTCGAAAAAACGATATTAGTTTGGCAGCGATTTAATTATCGACCCACTTTTGCATTTGTTCAAAGTTGAGGCACTGCATGCTAACCAAGCAATGCTGCATCGATCTGAACAAGCGGAAATCAAAAGTCGCCATGTCTGATGACCACATTGGGCGTGGCAGAACTTCCCGTTCGAGTTGCAACGGTGTATTCTGGACAGCAATTGCAACAAGTGGCCGAAATGGCATTTCAGTCAATTCGTGTGGTAGCCATTTTAGCCGCTATTTCTTGTCTTTTTTGCACCAAGAGATTATTCAATTTTTCAGTTGACGTCAATAGACATCTGCAGTAGCCGTTCTAATCGATGTTAGCAGCTCGTACCACATACAAGTTAAAGATTTCCCCATATGCACAGCAACAAGTTATGGCCATGAATATTCCGCTTCGGTGCCGGCATGGATGGTTCTCCTGGACAAATCTATGTCTGTTTGCACCTAGGATTGTCGTAGTAGATCCACTTTTTATTGCTAGTCACAATACCTTACAAAAAACCTCTGTTTTTTGCTAGATAGCGATGAAACCGCGCTTTTGAAGGCGTTCCAATTGACATTTTAAGTCAATTTGTATGGAAGCCATTTTTCCTCCTTTGGGATTTTTCTCATCGTATATAATCGGCAAGAAGTAGTAGTATCATTACTGCTAAACTGTCCGAATGTTGTTTGAGAGTTTTAGTTGGGTTTTCATCCAATAAATCGTTTTCATTATTTTTCAAACTTTTTGGTTTTACAGTTCGGCCTTTGCCATTGGCATCAAAATCACCGCTGAAACCAAAAGCGAAAATTAGGTTTTAATGGACTAGCATCCTCATAATTTGTGACTGTTTGATGAGCTTTGGCAGCAGATTTCTTCAAATTAAACAAAAAATTTAATGAAAGTCGAAAATGCAGTTTTGAGCCCTCCATGATTAGTATCGGCGTACACTATATAAATAAATAGTTGTAAATCGAAAACTCCTATTTTACGTAGAGAAAGGTCAAAATCATTGAATTTAACCATTATGTACACTGGGACTTCCCATTTCTTTATCATTTTTACCTGTAGAAGTCGCTAATAAAAATTTTTACAAGCACCGAGAATATTCGGCAGATATTTCCCCGGGCTGACCTCTGAAAAGCCAGAAAATGGAGTTGAATATTAAGTACTGCAAGGCAGTCCAGTAGAAGGCGTTGAAGAACATGGTTGTTTTAACGCTTGCATTGGGGGAATCATCATCAACAGTGCTGAAGAAAAACGGATATGTCGTTACCTAAAGTATTGGCTCGGTCTCTTTTAGCCCATCAGGCTTTACAAGTGCGGACAGAGGTCTCGTCGACTAAACTGGCTGCAATAATGCTCTAATGCCACCTCCCTCGCTTTGGGATGAATGCCCGACACGCAGTGGGCTTGCAAAAACCGAGTCAACCGTTAAGGAACGCCCAAAGCCCCAAAGACTCTGAAAGTTCAGTGACCACTGGTACCCAAGAACGAAGGGCGAACAGGCTTCGGAGCAAGCCCAACTCCGTATCAACCAGAGGTATCCAAAGGTTATAGGACGCGCCCTGAGAGTTGTCTTTCAATGCACTAAACAGAAAAAAATTGGCATATCAGTGCATCCAAGGGTACCTCCAGCAAGGTAAACCCGTCTTTTAGTTGGGTGCTCACAAAGGAGCGTCTGGATATAGTCCTTATATTGCAGCCATGCATAAAAGTGCACATTATACAATGCCTACACAATAAGAAAAATAAGTTGGCTTACAATGTTCAGTATGGGCGCCCTAGACCCGCCTTGCTCATTGGAGACAATATAACCTTCTAACTAAAGATGGCATCAGTGGAATATGCATTCTAAAGAGGCTGGACAGAGATTACACAGAAAGTCCCGATGAATCTGATCGGTCCTTATTAAAGACCACTTTCCTGAATTCTTATGTGAGACGAGACTCGGGTCAGGTATACTCAAAGAAAATATGTCGACCTTTAGGAACGGCAATTTCGCTAATAAAATATTCTGTGTGGCACAGGTCTAATAGCCCATGTAAGCTATGAGTTCGTGGATATCGCTAAGATTAGATGCTATAAAACCGTGTCTTCTTCAACAGGGTTCAGAAAATTTTGTGACATGGCTAGCCAGATCTTACAACGCCAGCGCTTTAACGGGATACATACCTTTGGATTGGAATTGGACTAAAATTGACCTTATACTACATGCAGGGAGAAAATGAACACCTGCCAAAATTATACAGATTGATTTGGTTTAGTAATTTTTCTTCAAAACAATGGGCAAAAGTTTAGGCAATTTTATTAGGGTAGCTGATTTGAGAGTAAGGCTCCTGCACAAGCACCCATTTTTTATTAAATTGTATAACCAACCATGACGCCAATAGTTGGCTCTCCTCTAAAAAATTTAAACATTCCACACTTGATTATAAACTGAATAATTACTATGCTGAATTTAGCCTCAAACCTGAACTAATGTCATTGCCTGTATACTAATTAATATTAAAAACTAGTACAAAGTATGTAAAGAAAAATAAGGAAAAAAGTAGAAGGTCAAGGTTTTATGTGGTTTTGCCACTACATTTGGTGCCCAAGAACGATACAAACGAGTGGCAATTTTTTGGAGATTTCAAACGATTAAACGACGTCACTGTTCCGGGTTGATATCCTTTACTTCATATTTATGATATAAGTTGGGACCTTAGAGATAGACGGATCTTTTCAAAGTTAGAACTAGTCTAAACATACCATTACATTCCTATGGCTGCGAAAAGTGTACATAAGATAACTATATCGACGGCTTTCGAATTTGTGAAAATGTTTTTCGGATTAAGGAACTCAGCGTAAACATTTCAGAGATTTGTAAGTGCAGTGAGTAGCATCTTACAACAATGTGAGAGGAATCATTGAACCTTTTTCCTCCTTTTCGAGGTTACTAGTGTAAATGTAGTTCATGAGCTATCAGCGATCCACCTCGGCATTAAAGATTTCGCTTAATATTACTGGCCATAAACTATTAACAATGACTTTAAGATGACGAATGGAAGGGGATATGGTGGAAGACACACTTACACGAGTTTTCGAAGTCGATATTCTAAAATCTACTGACTTAAATCTTCAACGAACAACAAGTCGATATCGTGTGACCAGAGTTATTAAACAAAGAGTGCAGAAACATAAAATTTTTCAATATCGCTATACCGAATTCTGAAATGGTATTCAGATGTTCTGACGACATTTCTAAAAGAAATTTGGGTATATCCCATCCACGGGTTAAATCTACACAGCAACTCGTTGCAACGAAGTATTTTTTGCCAGGTATGAGTAAGAACCCTAACATCTGGTCAATGTATGCGGTGTCAAGAACCAAAACGTCCATCAACATAAGAGAAGTTTCGAACATATGTACATGGACCTGATTCAACCGCTACCGTTATGGAAAGGCCTTCGCTACATCTTGACTATTGTAAATCGCTGATCTCGTTACTTGAAGCATTTGCTTTGATGGAAATTGAAGCCATAGAGTGTTGTTGACGTTTCTTAATAACTGCGTTGCATGGTTTGGTGTTCCCCTTAAAATAACTTGCAATTAGGGAGCGCAATTTGCATCAAAATTTTTCACGTAATTGGCTTAGTTATTGGGTAAGCACAGAATTAACACGTCTTTACATCATTCACAGATTAACAGCATGGTAGAACCTAACATAACGAACTTGTACGAACTTCCACGACACTCTTAGAATTGCTATCTGTTTACAAAGAAGATACATCCGCGGCACATATCCGGTCCGCCATTAGCCATCCTAGAGGTTTTGGAGCAAAACTTTACTTTTCCACACTATTAAAACCTTGTAAATTGATGTTTGTCCCTGATATAAATAAGAACAATCTGCAGAAATCATATGGTGGTCCATACAAAGGTTTGCAAAAGAATGACATTTTTTAAAGTCAAAATTGACAATGCAATCAAGACTTTCCCTGTAGATCGGCTGAACCCTCCTCTAGTTGAAAAGTTCTTTACAAAAAGCACACATACCAAAGGAATATGTTATCTTCAACAAGCTTCGCATTTTCGTTGGAGCGGAAGTAATGCATTGTCCATTTGTTCATATGTATTGTAATTTTTTGTTTATTTATATTCTATAAATTATCATTTGTTTTCATACCGTATATTTCGAAATCATGTACTTTTTGAACCTGCACTTTTCCTTTTTCATTATTTTATAATAAAAATCAGATATTCTTTGGAACTCAAAAAAAAGTGTATTGGTTTTTGAAAGTAGGTGGTATATTTATAATTTTAAATTTCGGTTTTCATATAGTACAGCTGTAGCGTAAAGTAAAACAAAAGATGACGACGACGACGACACTAAACAAAAGACAGCATCTCGGTTGTGTCGGCATGACCGGAGCGATGAGATCCTGCCCCTTGAATGTCCTAAAAACACTGCTAGTTGTAACACCTCCATCTAGGAAAAGACGCTTACCTCAGCGCACACAGACTGTCGAGCATCTGCAAATTCAACCGCAAAAATATCAAGGGCAAGGCAACCAAAGAGCTGGTTGCCTAGTCAAGAGGGGAGTTCAAAGGACCATGGTAAGTCCAGAACCATTCTGTGGTGTACCAACAAACCACATGAAGAGGCTGGTATCACAACGGGCACAGAAGAAATCGGATTACCATTGAAAGCAAGATGCACGGTGACGGCAATGGAAAAGATTTATAATGCCTTCCAGTACAGCACCTAAGCTACTGGAATAAAGAAGGTGCGACTTACATTTGTTCATCGGCTTCCACACGGGTTATAATTCATTCGAGTATCACATTAAGAATCTCATTCTAACTCATGCAGACTCTGCCTAGGATGGAGTAAAACGGTCCGTCATATTAACGGGAGGCCACCTGCAGAATCAGGTACCAAACATTTCATAACGCAAGACAATGCAAAATGCTCCGAACCAAGGAACGTTCCAGCATTCATAAGCCTATAAGCACGGCTGACTAGAATAAATCTTTCAGGTTGTCGCACGGATTTACCGCACAATAATAAGAATAACCGCCTCTGTGGCTGAAAATGCAATAATGCGTTGTTTCGTTGCAATAAATTCTAAAGAATAAACACAATGAGAATGTGCTTACCCATATTATTTTACAAAAAGGAAATGTATGTAAATGAGAAAAACTAACGTATGGCTTGAGGAGCAGCAATAAGACAATAAATATAGACATCAATACAGACAATATATAGAAAAAAATCGCAATGATGAAGTCCTTTTACAAGCAGATAAGCTTTTTGATTGATTAGTGATAAAGAGACTTTATTGTAATAAAGTTTTTGTAAAAAGAATTTTTTGTAAAAAGAATTAAGATTCTTCGGTAAATTCCTACGCAAATTCGACTCACGTGGAATCTCGCCTTAACATGTTAATTGTTAATTCATCCACCTTAAGGTACTTACCATGTATTGAATGGGAACACACTTGTGCCATCTAATCGTAGATCTTATTGTCCTGCTTCCAAACTTTTTGGTCTGTTTACTTGTTTTGGTTCAGACCGTGAATACAGTACAACACTAAAATGTTGAAAGTGCCACTTAATCATTGTGATATAAATATTAATAGCCGTACTGTGGCTTGTACACCCTTCTCATTCGTTTAAGGAAACCACCTTTTTTAACAATTATTTTGCATATGTAGTATTCATAATCAATGAATGCTAATTCCTTATCTAGCATAAAACCAGTGTACATTTTACTTAAGATTTTCAGAGCTCAAAGTTCGTTTTGTTGCAGAAAAAGTAAATTAGACAAATTATTTACATATTTATTTAAGAATATTACACATTTACTAATTTCTATATAAGCATAAATCCAAAAAAAATTATTAGGATTCATACAAGGTATATGACGTAAATAGCGAAAGAGAATCTACATACAAAAATCTCCGATTAAAGTTAAATATCACAGCCTGGCAGTTAAAATAGATTATGTATTACGGTTTGCAGGGAATTCATTGATAAAAATGAACTCAGATAAGTGCCAATTAAGTATAAGTTCAATTATTTTTGCTTGTAATGAATCTATATTTGTAGTTTTATGTAACTTCTTTGTAAAAAATGTACCTATATAAGCAAGGATCATTTTCAGTAATATACTTTGTCATGTTTGCTAATTATTGATGAGGGTTAGAGTACATTTGCCATCTACCTGACAGGCATACAATATAATTGATTGAAAGACAGCTTTACATAAGAAAGTCTTATTTACAGCATTTAGCTTAGAATTTCTCTTTATTAATGGATATAGTATTTTTATAGTAATATTGTCACAAAAGAGAGTTTCATGATCTGGAATTATCAACTCGGATGAAGGAAGAAAATAAGGATTTCTTTTTCGAGTAAGAGGATATCGCCTTCGTCTTATATGCATTTAAATTTATTTACAAAATTGAATGTTACACTAATTGCAATTTGCAATTTGTTTACTATTTTGCAGCCAAGTTCATGCTATCCGTGTATGCCGAGGTGAAAATTATTAAAATTTAGGAAGAGCCAGAAGGGAAAATCGAATCCAAAATTTCACCCCGAATAAATCCTTGTAGCAATAGCTATTAAATCAGAAAATGTGCCTAAGAGAGAAACACAGAAATATCTTTCAGATGAAAAGATTCGGATTAAGTTACTTTCAAGAAGTGGAAAACCAAGAGATATCATTTTAAAAATTATACTATCATGCTAAACAGAGTCAAAGGCTTTTCCAATGTCAAACTCAACTAAGACAGTGCTTCGAAACCCCAAAAGACCAAGCGAACAACTTTAGCCGGTTTTTAAATGTTGGGAAAATATTGTAGTTCTATGCAAAAGTTAGTTATGCATGTAAAAAATCGGATTCCTTCATGAGGAATAGTTTTAAAGCTTCATTTTCGATGTCATCCATATCTGGGGACTTTCTTGGCCGTATTTCTCTCACTAAACTTTTAACACTTATGTAGTCCTACAATGAGACATGAACTGTAGTTAAGTTTAGTCGCGCTACTGCAGAATTAATTGTATGCTCCCTCGCACGAGACCTTAAATTGCAAAAGATTTTGACTTGAGTATTAGGTTTAGGTAAGCCTAGGTTTGATGAGTGTAGCTTTATTGAGCATTCATCTTCTTCCCAGGCTAGCATAATAGCAACCGGTAGCGTAGCGTGTGGGACGTCACTTCTGATTCCTTCTAAACTTGACTCACTGGTACAAGTTAGCGCTCCACGAAAGTCAACGATTCCGATACTGCTGAGTCATTGGATAACAAAGTAGTTACAACTAAGCCGGCAAGTCCTTCTGCTTTAAGTTACGCTGAGGTGGCAAGGGCCTTAATTGCTCTCATTGGTTCATGCGCGCTAACATGCGCGTTTAAATGCGAAATATTTATATCGATATAAAATTGTTTGGGTGTAAAAGCAAAAGGAAGGGAATTACTTTAATCTTATTGAATTAATCTCATAGTAGTTTTCCCGTTGTCACCAATCTTGGTTCTTGCGATCAGCGCTGGTACTCTCATTACAGATGAAGATTACAGCTTTTCTCTTGCCTTCTCCTTTCGTTATCGTTGTCAAATTTATCTCTAATTTAAGTGAAAATTTTCTTTTTTACGATTTTCTTTTCTCTTAACGTTGCGAAGAAACTATAGTTAATTTGCAAATATATTTAGTGTTGTTTTTTCATTTAGAATTTGTTCCTTTGTCCAAATAATTGCACTTCTAGCCTTTCGTTGGCCGACATGGAGTGTCTATACACATCGTACCGTGCAAAAACTGCCATGGAATCTGATAGATTCGTTATGTGCTGGCTTTGCGATCGCTTTGGCCACGCAAAGTGTGCCGGTATTATAGGCCGTAGTGCTGACGCAGTTATTGATCCTTCCAAAGGCTTACGTGGGTCATGTCCCGACTGTAGGAAGCGGGACATTGACTTCTACAGACTATTCACGGAGACGAGAATTGCTTTCTCAGATTTGAGTAAAAATCTCGGCTCCATGTGGGAAAAGTTTGTGGAAATTAAGTCTAGGTTTGATGAGTGTAGCTTTATGGAGAACTCATCACCTTCCCAGGCTATCAAAATAGCAACTCGTAGCGTAGGGACCTCACCGGTGATCCTCTCTAAACTTGTTTCGCTTATACAAATTAGCGCTCCCTCTAACTCCTTAGCGAAAGTCATCGTTTCCGATACCGCGGATTCGGTTGGTAACGAAAGTGTCACAAACAACCCGGCAAGTCCTTTTGCTTTAAGTTACGCTGAGGTGGCAAGGGTATCTCCTCCCAGTGCCGTCGCTCATTCTAATCAGGCGTCATGGGCCAAAAATAATAAAGAGCAAAGTAAATCATCTTCTCCCCCTTTCTGTTCGAGTGTGAACGCTAGTCACCAAACTGGGCATGTCGCTCAAGCTGCTCGTGCAAGTGTGGTAACCTCCTCAATATTCTCCCCATCTCATAACGCCCTTTCCGTGAACCCTACTATTCCTAGCAGTAATGACATTTGCTTGACGGCAGTTCCTCCAAGGAAAGCAATATTTGTGTCAAGACTGGCACCTGAAACATCGGTGGATAACATAAAAAGCTATCTGACGGCGAAACTCCCATCAGTTAACTTAAAGCGCGTTAACATTTTCAAATTGGCTCCTTCTCAATCTAGAACAATATCTTCATTTAAAATACTAGTTCCGACTGAAAACAGTGATATTTTGTTAAATAAACCACTGTGGTCAGTAGGATTCTTAATTAAGGAATTTATTCCTCGAGATCGAACCCGTTATACAAAACCAGCAGTCCTGTCGCCTTCAAAGAACTAAATGTTTCTTCAGGCCCATTATATCTCATTAATCAAAATGTTAGGGGCCTAAATTCAAAAATTCGTTCTACTCTCCTCAATTCAGTAAGCACGGAATGTTTCTGTTTGCCCTTCGCTGCAACTTGGTTAAAACCTGATATACATTCGTCGGAACTATTCCATAACTCTTTCCATGTCTTCAGAAATGATCGATTAAATCGCACTGGTGGCGGTGTATTAATTGCCATATCTGCGTCAGTCCCGTCCAATTTAATAGATTTTCCCGCTTCTCCTAACGTAGAATTTATCGTCATACGAGTGAAAATGCCTAATAAACAGCTATTTATTACCTGCTCCTACATTTCCCCAAATTCTGTTATCTCCATATATAAGAAGCAGGCTACTCTCATTTGTGAGGTGGCCAAGCAGTCTAGACCCACTGATTTTGTCGTTGTGTTGGGAGATTTCAACCTGCCTCAAGTCACTCGGTGTAACAGTGAAAATTCTGGTTGTTTAATTTCTACTTCAACATCTAATAAAGCTGTTGTGTTCTTTAACGAATTATTTGACCATAATTTAGGTCAATATAACTGTACCTTTAATTGTAATGGTAGACTGCTTGAACTCTGCTTTGCCAACTTTCCTGAGGTTAATGTTAATCGTTGTTCACCTTTTAGTCTACCTGAGGATCCTTATCATGCAGAAATGTGCATTTCCTTTCATCACAAGTATGATGGTTCGGTGAACTGCCTTAATATTCCAAAACCAACCTTTTCTGGCAAATTTTATGATTTTCATAAAATCTATATTGTATTGCTAACATTTCATCTTTCACACTTGAGGCTTGATTTCTCAACCGGAAGTATAGAAAGCTTATTGTCATCGTTCTACAATACATTAAATCTAGCTATTGCTGCATCTGTTCCGATTAAGCAAAGCTGCCCTCGAAGCAGGTGACCCCCGTGGTTTAATAAGACAATTAGATATTATAAGAATAGGAAAAACAAGCTTTTCAAGAAATTTTCGAAAAGTGGCTCTTTTTTAGACTATTTCGCTAACTCAGCCGCAAGGTATAGACTTAATTCCCTCAACCACCAATATTATTGCAGATACCTTCAGTTCATTAAATCCTGTCTGTTCGCTAGTCCCAAATACTGTTTCAAAATTGTTAATTCTAAATGAAAAATTTCCACATATCCCTCGCATGTTTCTTTTAATGGCTCTGACTCCACGGATGATTTTGAAATCTCAAATCTGTTTGCTGAGTACTTTCGACGAAACTTTTCGACTGCTAGTTTCGATTTATCAGCAATTTACCCATATCCTATAACTAACTTGGTTTCAATACCTAAATTGGTTATTTCTGAAGATGACGTTTTTAAAGGGTTGAGTTCCCTAAAATACAGTTGTATGCCTGAATTTGATAGAATTACATCATGTGTACTTAAATCTTACGCCGCTGAGCTTGAATATAAGTGTTTTCCCTTTGTCTTGGAAGAGTTGTTTTATCATTCCTATTCACAAATGCGGGAGTAGACAACTTGTTGAGAACTATAGAGGCATCGCTAAGTTGAGTGTCTTGCCTAAACTATTCGAGAGTATTGTGACTCAGCATCGGGGTTTTGCCACCTAATCGTATATTTCTCCGCTCCAACATGGCTTTCGAAAAGGAAGATCTACGGCCACCAATCTGTTAGAGTTTACTTGTCATGTCTTCAAGTCTTTTTCTAGTGGCTCCCGCACTGATGTCATATACGCTGATTTTAGCAAAGCGTTTGATTTGGTTAATCATAAATTACTTATCTTTAAACTTCAAGCCTCTGGCTTCCCTTCCCACTTAGTTAAATGGATAAGCTCTTATCTGCATAATAGATCATTCAGGGTTTTGTTTAACTTCACAGTCTCATATGAATTCGCCGTTGCGTCAAGTGCACCTCAGGGTAGCCACTTAGGACCCATTTTATTTAATCTATACATTGATGGCCTGCTTTCGGTGATTATATCCAGCCAGATCTTAATATAGCCTGACGATGTGAAACTGTTTTCTTCTTTTTCCTTAGAATCGCAATCACTTCAGCTTCAAACTGACCTGAATAATTTAGTGGCATGGTGCTCGTCGAATCATATGACGCTAAACCTAAATAAATGTAAGAAGCTTTCTTTCTCAAGAAGGAAGTCATTCATTACCCATATCATCATAGATTCACACAAGTTGGAGGATGTCGAGTCGTTTACAGATTTAGGTGTTCTCTTTGACCATAGGTTACGTTTTAACTTGCATGTGGAGTTCTCGTTCTTTTTTTTTTTTGACACCCAAATTTCTTCACTAAAGGCAAGACTAAACGTAGCAATCTGCAAAGAACTGACGAATATTCAAGTATTGGTCTCGCTAAGCCCATGTACAACTTTTTTACAATGATATACTCAATGGTAAACGTGTTCCCTCTTGAGAATGACAACGTCTTAGATTTTTTTAGATTTAATGTCAAAAAATTATTTAAGCACCATTCAACAAAATTATTTATATCACATTGAAATATAGAGGATTGCGATTTCGAGGTAAAGAGAGAGCATAGTTTCAAATCATCCGCGTAAATAAAGATATTGACTTAAACACAAGGACTTTATTGTTGTACAAAAGAAAAAGCAAAATTGCTAAGTGGCTATCATGAAGGATCCTCTAATTGATCTATTTTGAGGATAAGAGCTTATCCATTTCAATATGTATAATGAGAAATCAAGAGACTGAAATTGCGTTTTCAACAGTATCACTATGTAAAGATGTAGTTCAAACAATTCTACCTGTACACGGCTTACATAAAATGCAGTTGTCGACAAGTTGTACACAAGTGAAGACTTGAACCGCACACAATTGAATTACAACAAAATCAACATAATTTTAAACCAGGCAGGAATATGACATACCATTATCCGGATGTCGCTTGGAGATCAGAGAACAGAGAATTGGACATAAAGGTGGTTTGGAATATAATAGTTTGCCAGTATTCGTTACAAACTTCTTATCAAGTTTTAAGAGAGGACTTATCACAAAACATCGAAACGCTTTTAACATAGATTCGGTGTGTAGTTTAAATATATTGATTAAATGTGTGGAATTAATTAAGTTGGTAGATATTTTACTAAAGTAAGCCTCTTATTGCCATATAGCCTTAACAAAGTCAAATTTAATATTATAAATTTTGCAAAAATAAATCGCAGAGACACATGGTTAACACGGCTTCACCAAAGTCCGTATATATAATACGACATCAGTTTATAAGCTACGAGATGATGCTTTAAAAATATGACAAGTAAATTTTTACAAGATTCATTATACTTGATCTTTCTTCGAAAAAAATAAATTGAAACAGAGAAGAGAGATTCGTCTAAACAGTTTTGGTAAATCGCTCAACTTGGGAGTACCTGTGCAGTTCTTCACGAGATGTCTACCTCCACATTTGTCTAGTGGAATAAAAAAACTACTCTTCCACACGAAGGGAAAACTTCGGGTTTTAAAGAGTGGTTAAAAATAATTGATATAATCTCACTAAGTTCTACGTCGCATTATTTAAGAATAGATAATACAATGTCATCAGGTCCTGGCGTGCTGTGTGACATTAAACATTGTGGTACGCCATATTCAGAAAAGCTACGGTTGAAAAATGAAACAGTGTTGATTATCTACTACATGCAGTTATCAATAGAATCGGAAGTATCACCGCAGAGTATTTGATAGCCAGATTCAGTTTTCATATATTTTTTAAAGAGTTTGTTTTTCCCATTCTTATTATGTCTGTACTTCAGTATTATGTTCAACCGCGGTGGGCATACATGTGGAAGGGAAGATTGTGTGATCGGAATGAGAATTTTAAGGTTCCTATGTACGCAGTAGAGAGATAAAGTTCAACGTTTGAAAACAGAGTTTTGAGCCGTGGAATGTTAGCCCTTTTAATGGTTAATTGTGAATTTGGTGGAATGCAATTGAGCGTGTTAGGGTTGCTCACTGAACTAGCGCACTTGTAACAGAAGGATAAGCTAAATACAGAATGACACATATCCTCCGGTAGACTAATAGGTGGACAGTGATATACAAATATTTTACGAAAAAATTACAAAACTAACATCTAAGAAGATTAAAATCGGAAATAATATTATATTGAAGGAAGCATTTCACTAATACACATATTAGTCTTATCAGGTACCATGGTGGGAACGATATTGGGTAAATTATTGTTGCAAGACCACGTGATGTGCGGTAAGTTAGAACCCACCAACAAAATGACACTATCAGTATCTTTTGAAGCTTCGGCTACACCGAAAATAAGAGCATCATGTTTCATTTGAATACAAACGTCCGCATTAGGGAAGTATATATAGATATAAATATATATATATATAAAATATATACATTTATAGCCAGTCGTTACTCGAGTGACAATAAATTCAAAGTTAGGAGGACTTGGAAATTCAAACGAATGAGATGGAAAGGCAACTGATATGCCAATGGAAACACAACCGCCAATGCAATCTAATCGATCTTTTCTGAAAACACAGGTTCTCGGAAAAGGTTCCGATGAACGGAGATGAGGCTTCAGCCCGGTTTCTGCAAACAGAGAAATTCCTCACTCACACAGTTTAGGCAAATGGACCAAATTATACAGATCAGACCTGAGGAAATGCTCAGTTGCTTGCAGGTGGAAAAACTATACTTGAGGGACTCTTGGGATGTACCGCGGAGTGAATTCCTTTATTAAGAACCCTTGTGACGACAATGATTTGTTTAACATAATTTGCTTGTTTTCAGTCGGAACTAAAACCTTAAAAGACGAGATTGAGACGTAAATATGTTGAAAAGCTAATTCGACTTAGAATGACAGGGGGATCTCTTGGCAAAAAATAATATTTAATGTTTTCACATAAGGTATTAGATGCTTTACAAGGAAAGACTGCTGTAGTGTCACATTATGCACAAAACGTATTTTGCATTAGGGAAAAAATGGGGGGATTGTGTCTATTTGTATAGGCAGCTTGATGTCGGTCAATTACAAAAGTAGAGCTAGGAGGCGAGAACGTCTTTTTACTTTTTTTTCATATAGGCAATTAACTCTTTCTTATAAGTCTATTCATCACGATCTGCACACTTTGTAAGAACACAAACGAAAAAACAGGGTCTATAATTCGCCAGCTCACCAAGAGTTCTGGTAATCTCAATGTTCGCCACTACCTTAACAGCAATCATTTGAAATTGTGTTATTTTTCCAACTTGATTTAGGGCATCCATACAGACAGAGGGACCGAGAAGAAGCTTTAAGAATTGTAGCAATTTCGATTTAAGTACAAATTAACTGACTGATTGCTTATAGAATACCAATTCACCCTGCAAGGAGAAAATCAGCTTCCTTGCTTTTATGTGATCGCCAGATAAGGTCTTGCTCCAATTTCATAAACTCTCGGAATAAAATTGAAGATCAAGAGTCGATCCATGTAACGAACCAGTCTCCACCGGATGGCAAGACGTCGGCACGTAATTATTTAGCAAAAATAGTTGACAATTTAGACGGTAATCGGAAAAGTAGGCAAACTACGCTGTCAGGTTAAACTCGTTGATGAGTAAAAGAGGCTTATAGATCAGTTAAGAAAAGTTAGAGAAAAATTTCAGAAGCCAACCGTATTATCAGCGCCTTACGAAGTGAAAAATGCACCAATGTTTCATCTAATCAAAAATTTAGACCATGCTCAGCGCTACATCAGTTTCTCCATCTACCAACAACAACACATTGAATGGTTCGCCTATAACGAATGTAGCAAACTGAATGAGTTCAATCATATTTGCGGATAACATTACAAGCATAATTTTAATCTCGACTGATGTAATACGTGATGTAATTGAGTTAATTCGATATTAATGGTTAAATATAACCAGCACAGCTAGGAAAAAAGAAAAAAAACTTCTGAAACTATTGAAATGGCAGAAACAAAGAGACAGCAATCGTGTTTGGACAGAAAATTCATATACAAAGCAACAATTCTCTAAAAAAATGTTATGTTTGTTAATTCAGCCAACGTGCAAACAATGGAGATGTGAAGGTGAGGGAAATACGTCATCGATGTGAGAGAAGATAGAGGGGATCGATGATTCTTAATGGCTCAATCCAAAGAAAAATCGAAACCATTTTGGAATACATCCTTCATAATTCTTAAAGCCCCTAACTACGTAACATAAAATATTTTCTTTTTAATATTGATTGTAATATATGTAATTATAGTAACATATATGTAATTATGGTAACATAATCTGAACAAATTAATACATTAGCACAGGAACAAGTATTTCGCCATTCAAATAATTCTTTCAACAAACTGTAACTTGTTCAACAGATCAGGGTTTTAATTTTTTTCTTTCATCCTTGCAATAAAATTGATATTATATCAAAGCTTTTTAAACCGACTTACTTTGATATCAATGGAAATCTTGGAATTCCGAAAAATTTTTTGTTCTTGTTGGAATTTTTTCACCAGGTTTCTTTCAAAAACTGTGTTGGAAAATTTAGCTCACTCACCGTAATTGCATTAACAGCCCTGTGTTTTTTATTTCCATTTTAAATTGATGTGGTTAACTTTCTTGAAAAATCTTCGCACCTTTCAATTCCTCTAGTCTGTTTTAGTTACAGAAGACTAGCCTTCCCCGGCGATTTCAAGCCGTTCGTCAATGCTTCGTCCATTAAACTTATCAATGAACGCTTACTTTTTATCATACTTATAATTTTATTGTTTCGCCGCTATACGCATTAACGATTTTAATATTATCCCCATTCGAATTCTTTACAGTACTGCTAACAGTATTAACGTTGTCTGCATTGGAATAATGATGTAAGGGTAAAAAGTGATAATATTTATATCCGTCTAGTTCGGACCGTACCTCTTCTTTACATATACCACGATGGTTACATTAACAATATTTGCATAGTTTGTTTGTTTTTATAATATCTCATTTATCTACACGGCTAAGAAATTTCACATATTCCATAATTACCTTACATTGATTGTTTTAACATGCAAAACATTTACGATCTTCAATATGAGCATTCACGCAAGCTTTCTTGTTCTGAATACTCAAGTTAGAAACTCCTTCTGTTTTGTTAGTATAAGAGTTTTCAACTCTTAGTGGAGAGACCCATAACAAATATTCCATTGCTTTTGTGTACCCAGTTATAACTAATATGATGACGGTAATTTTTGTAACAATTCTTGAAAAAGTGAAAGGTGGTTTATTGCATCGTTCAAGTTGCTTGCTTCGATTTTCGCGACTCAACTTTTACCAAAAACAGCAAAGGTGGTAAATGAAGGTGCATAATTCCCATCCGCAGACGACGTCACCCTTATATAATTTTTAGTAGGATATACTATCTTACAATGACATTAATGGTGAAACCATGCAAGAGACATTTGCTGGATGAGTCAGTAAATTCCGATATAATCCCTAGTTACACTGCAGTCGTGGTTGAAAGTCGTTAAAACTGGCAAGCTTCGAAAAAAATGTTGATAGTACCGGTGCAGAGGACGATATTGTGGTACCTTTTGATTAAGCCGACAGGTTATAACCTGACAAATATTAAAAATCATTATTATTAATTCCACTTCAATTGTTTTATTTGTATTTCGCGTTAAAATCTGCAGTTCCGTATGGCAAACGGGTAGCGTTCTATTCTGTTATTGCAATTAAATTTTTATATGCTCACTCTTCTTGCAAGCATTGAAACTGTAGGCCCTGGTGACGCTCTTGCAAATTATTTGACAGATTGTAGACGTGAGCGGTGGTACTTTTTACGAACTTTGCCGTTGATATATTATTTTGGCTTGAAAAGTAAGTTAGGCATTGAACTTGTCTCAACCTGTGTTATTTGCTCACGATTTATGGTAACTTTTTTCACTCGGTGAAAATTAACACATTTTTGTCAGAACATGATAAACAGTTTACAATATTTTGTTAACTTTGCAAATCTCTTAAAAATTAGGACCGTGTTAAGAAACTTTACTTCTTATTATACCTTACACCACTTGTGGTACAGTGTATATTAAGCTAGTGCGGTCGTATGTAACACGCAGAAGGGCTTAGGATAAACCCATTTTTTATTATAGAATCATAACCTAAATTGATTTAAGCATGTCTGTCCGCCAATCCTCCCGATGTATGATGTTTGTCAATGTAAATTTGTGTTCAAGCTACAGATTGTAATTTTTGATATATTTTGATTAAACTTGCTACGTGCTTTGACCCCAAGGACAAACGCTATTGAAAATGGTTCCGATCGGTCGACTTTCTCGATCACTCCCCTCATAACACCCCATTCTCACAAGTCGTTATATGGAAAAAAATTGTAATTTTCGAAACTTCTCGGCAAAAGTGGTAGTATTTCGGCATTCTAAATTGGTATGAAAACTTTGGACCGGCTGTGGCAATTTTTAAACCTCCTCTCATATAATTTACAATGCTTCCGTCATTGTCGACATGATTTATAAATTAATATTATTAATTATTTTGCTGCTTAATTGTTTAAATTAATACTTGTTTTTCTTTAAAACTATTGTGTAACTTATAAAAACGTCAATGAATGCATTCAGCGACTGGCAAGTCTTCATTTTATTTTTCTCCTCCCAATAGTTTTAAAACCTAGAATAATTAATTTTTTTTGTTTAAATCTGAAATTTTAAACTTTAATATATACGTTAGCTTGTTTTATTTTTTTTGCCTCATTACCTCTACTTAGATAAACATAATTTATATATATATATAAATTTTTAAAAAAAAAAAAAATAAAATCATCATCAATCATAATTAAGCGTTAAGACATTTTCCCTAAATGCCTCTAAGCAGCGGAACGGGCACACTGTAGCGGACTGTTGGCCCGATGGAAATTTGATTTTTTTTGTCCGTCCGTCTTAATTAATACACACTCTTATTTTATATCTGTAGTGTTAGCAGGATAAAGGCAATCAGAATGACCACCCCAGTTGTGGACGAACTAGGCCACAATGTATGAATGTGCAGTAATTTGTCCTTTATATGTCAACTAGCTAACTAAACTAAATTACAAAATGCTACATATGGTAAGGAAATTGAGCAATCGACATCATTCAGATAATTTTCCAAAGCCCTGAGAGGGTTTCATATTTCGCAGTTGTCTTACCAAATGGCATTAGTTAAAGGAGCTCTGGGCTCGAAGTTTGCTAGGAAGGAAACTGAAAAACTCCAGGTTTTTCTAGTGAGGGTAAACTAATACAAAGCATCCATAAAGTAGTAGAACATCCAAACTTAAATAATTAAGTATAGAAAGAGGAATGAGTTTCAAGCAGCTTTAATGGATTCACCCTACGTAAAGCTAAATACTTAAAATATTTAAGCACAGGCAAATAAATGCTTATATCTACTGCTTAGCACTTAGCTTAAAGTATTATATTATTGGTAGTCTAAAGTAAAACTAGACTTTAAAGATTTTATAAGCAATTCTAACTCAGTTTTATTATTTGATTTAAAGTTTTCTAATCAAAAATTCAATCTATGTAGCGATAATTATGGTAAAAACAATGCTTCAATATCTTCAGAGGCATGTTCACTGCGGAATATCTTAAACATCGCAAATTGGTAATAGCTCAAAAGCTATACTATTTGCGCAATAAAAGGGGGGTGCTGCAACTGTTCACTAAGACAATTTTATGTTAGCTTGAGAAACTCTTAACTCTTAACTTATGAAAACAAGCGAATCACCACTCACTTCGACCAAGTTCCTTGATGAAAATTACATTTTGTGGGAACGATCGGTGAAATATCCTAAGAAGGTTCCAATCTCGAAACAAATTGATTAATTTCTCATAAAAAACTGAAAGACACCACCGCAATACGTTGTAAGATTAAGAATTCCCCTTATTTTGAAACGAAGTTGGCAGAGCGTCTAATCACAATTCCAATTCTAATCACATGTCCAATCGTAAGTTCAATCTAATGGCCTGTCTCAGGGATGATTCTTATCCAAGACAATCTGAGGTTGGGTTCAAATACAAACTCAGAGAACCCGTTGTGAAGTAAGGTAGGTTGTAAACTGCAATCGTCGAATAAAAAATATAAGGTCTCTATAATTTATTTATTCAGTAAAGTAATACAAAGGCATTTAGGCCAATCAATAAATACATATTAATTAAAATCCTTAAATCTAATTTGTACGTCTATATATATATATATATATATAATAAAAATTCTCAAATTTAACTAGACTGTATATACATAAATATATATAATAAGAAATAATCTAATTATAAATCACAACCTACCTAACCAAAATATGTAAAAAAGAAGCAAAATATATAATAAAATACAACAGAAGTAGAGGCCCAATCAATAGTAGTTGTTGACTTACAATGATGTATTCATTAAATAATCATATGAAGTTAGCAATAGTTTAGAAGTTCCGGGCGGAAAACGTTATTACAGAGGGAAAAAATCGAACATCAGAAGGCAAGCAATTCCAGCAGCATACAACTCTCGCCAGAAAAGATTTCTCGAAATCGCTTTGTATATAAATCTAACAATCGTATTTACCAACCTGTTCCAACCTGTTACAACATAAAATCTGCGGCAAAAAACGAGCACGAACCAATCGCTTAATGCAAGTAGAGAGATACGTATTGGTAGAATAAATCCACCACAAACATTACCACATACTACATCAACATAATTCTTAGTTGTATCGAAAAATCCACCCAATTTCAACATTTCGAAGGTGGAAAATAACATCAGCGGAGAGATGGTCTTACTCTTAGAAGAATTTATATGTAGGGAGCTGTAAGAATTCCTCTGCAAAACACAGTCGAACCAATCGTTTCTTTTTTTGTTTTGGCATAGAAACTGGAAATGAAGACAATATAAAAGCAAAGTTACTTAAGACAAACAAGCCGAAATTTTTGGAACTATAAGCTTACTGAACTTTACAGGAATGCCGTCGATACTAACAGATACAGTCTTCACTCCATTCGGGCTACTTTAAAATGTTTACATTTTTCCGGCTTAATTAATACTCTATGAACGTACACTATCTGCCCCTCTGATCTCTTTTCACTCCTCACTAAAAAAAATTCTGACCACAAGGAGGGCTTATAACTTCCAAGCCAATATCCGATGAAAGCAAATACTGTAAAGAATATTATCAATAAACCATTTACCGCCTAGCCAGTGCTACGTATATACTGCGTTTATTATTGAAAAAATTTAAGTATGCTCTCGAAAGTTTGCCTATAATCCGCACACACCGTCACAATCACCAAGGATGGTCAAAGTCGAATCAACAGCAGGTAATCACAAACTGAAGAAATTTGCTCATTTTAAATAAACAATGAATCACTATTACTCGTATCAGTGTTCAAATCATTCACTTAACGAATGGAACATTACAAAAACATCCTGCAAGCAAAACCAAAATTACTTAAATTCTCAAGATTGCAAATATCGGCCAAGATTAAAATATCAGCAACTACTAACCAGGAATTTAACACAAAATTCCACCTCTTACAAATAAAGCAATCTAAATCATCTTGTAATGAACAAGCCACTGTATCAAATCTTCACCAATCAACAACAAAACTCAAAATCTATCTAACCAAAAAAAAAAGCTCGGTAAGCAGGTTTCGTAAAAATTAATCGTTTATACGCCGATTCTCTTTTTCTCTGATTTTTCTGTTTTCATATATTCTTAGTTTTCAATAAATGCAGTCAAGATATTAAAGCATTAGCGCCTAAAACTTAAGCAATCAAATCATCAAATCTCTGTAGAAGTACGATAGGAATTGGATTCATCTTTCTCTGAACGGATATAAAAAACGTTGCAATATCTTACCTTTCATTGACCATCAGTAAACATTTGTAATTATATTGTATTTTTATTTTATTTATTCAATTCGATTATAAGTTACAATATACGCATCCCAGCCAATGTGAGGATTATACAATCTGATGAACTTACAGTTTAGTATCTATTGCTAAAAAAACATAAAAATACAAAGCGTACGTTAAAGCTATATGAAAAGAAAATTATTCCATACATACTAGAAAGAGAATACATGTGCGCACACAAAGATAAGTCTATATATATAATTAGAATGCACCGGTAGAATAAGTACTCTTTGTAATTGCATCAGAATAGCATAATTAATCAAGTAAAAACTAAGGTAGTGAAAATAAAATAAAATTTTTTTCAAGAAAAGCCCTAATAAAAGGTTAATTTGGCGCCCGATCAGGAACCCTTATAAAGAAATAAGTAAGTCCCATTACAGTACATTACATAAGTCAATCCTAAACGCGCAGCCCCTAGCAATCCACGAATAGATACGTGTGTACGCGTTGTCTCAGCCCCTTAAGCCCCCAAAAGTGAAAACAAAAAGTGAAAAGAAGTGAAAACAAAATTAAAAAAGAGAAAAACAAACTATAAAGTTATAATAAAAAATATATACAAACGAAACCGTAAGAAACCAATAAAATTACAAAGACATTTCTTTAAAAGTAAAATTAAAATAAAAAAAAGACGACAGAGAAGGAATCAGCAAATCCACTAAAATTAAATCAAAAAAAGAGGACAACAAGGAACAAATCACCGAATCCAGTAACAAAACCACTCCGCGTTTTATATTTTTCTTCTTAACAAAAAAAAAATATATATGAAAAATATTTGTTTATTATGCCAAACAACGCCGTTAACAATCTGTTAATCCGTTAATCTGTCCGAAAGATTTAGCAAAATCTTAAGAATGTCCACTGGAGCGGCTCAGCAGCAGCAGCTCTTTCTGCAATACAAAGGCAGGAGATGAAAAACCTGATCTTAGAAACATTTAATCAAACACAGTTAGATACAGAATGAACATATGAAGATGAAACATTAAAAATACTTTTAGACACAAATAGAAACAAAATATAATAAATTTACCTTCAGCAACCCCAGGTAAAACAAATCAACGAATGAGAACGTAAAAGTAACTCAACACAAATTTCTCATGCTTGGTAATATAGGCACACCCTTAAAATTCTATCCGCCTTCGATGATATCCTAGGAAAAGATAACCTAAAGGACTTATTAATAGTAATCCATGCAGCCGATAATTATTTGACTGCAAAGAATAACAAAGAAATCCCCATAGTACAACTCAAAGCACAGACCATGAATAATTTAAATATCCACATTGAACATATGACCAGCTATCAACAAAATTAAGTAAGAGGTATAATAAAAACCCACAAGAATCCTCATATGGAACCGGGCGAGAATTAAGATATTCTACTATTGTAACAGGAAAACTGCGCACAATCAATGACACACAGGTCTATATCAAAAGTTACCCGTATCCTATAGCACCAAAAGAAATAGAAGGGAAAGAAATAAAAAAAATACTCGATGACGAAATTATAAGTAAACTCCGTTTATTCTGCAATCCATATCCTGTATGGAGAGTCCCAACAAAAGAAAATACAAAGACGTCATTGATTATAGAGAATTAAATGCACTAACCATACCAGATAGATATCCCATTCCTAATAGAAACAAGGCAAATTTAGGAAGCAATAAATATTTTACTGTGATAGATTTAAAAAGTGGATTTCATCAAATTCCCTTAAAAGGAACTGACATGAAGAAAACAGCTTTCTCTGTCAATAATAGCAAATATAAATTTACGAAATTGCCATTCGGACTCAAAAATACACCAGCAACTTTTCAAGGAGTATTGTACCACTTTCTACGGGACTGGATAGGAAACATCTGCTACGTCTACACATCAACAATATAATCATTTTTAGTAAAGATGAAAAATCTCATGTAGAACACATTAAAGAATATTTCAAATTTTCGAAAATGTTAACATAAAAATTCAATTAGACAAAATTAACGTTTTCAAAACCAAAGCTGAGTTCTTAGGACTTATAGTGGGCGAAAACGGGATTAAAAGTAACCCAGAGAAAGTAACAGCCATAATTAACTTTCCATATCCTAAAAAATCGTTACCAATGAAGATCATTCGTGGAACTCTCAGGATATTTCAGAAGATTTATCAAAAGATACGCTAGTATGGCCAAACTATTAATATCATTATTAAGAGGAGAAGAGGCAGAATTCTAAAGAATGCCTCCCACCAAAAACGCATGTCTAACCCAAATACATGTCTTTCGTATCCCGAACGCTAAATATATAAAACAGAAAAAAATTATGCAACAAACCAAAGAGAGATGCTAGCAATAACTTGGGCATTAACAGCCCTCCACAATTACCTACACAGATCAAAAAAAGGCGTGATATTCGTGGACCACTAACCGTTAACATACGCTTTCAGCAACAACAGCAATAATAACAAAATGAAACGATGGATATGCATTCAAACAAACATCATCGCCGACGCGCTATCAAGTAACAGAAAGTGAAGATGTCCATCCAGAAATAAATTCACTCACCCCAATGCAACATAGTACACACAATTCCACTGAAAACCTTATACCAAGCATAGAAATTCCAATAAATATTTTTAAAAATCAGATAATACTAAACGTAGGAAGTTCTTCACCATACCAATCTGAGATAATATTCCCCGGATACCACTGTCACCTTATAACCGAATCTGATTACAATGATAACAAATTAATAGAAATCCTAAAAGGATACCTCATTCCATCATGCAACAATGGTATTAAAATTCCTGAAACCATAATGGGAAAAATATATATGCGAACCATTTTATAAATTACAAACGCCCATTCACACAGGTACTAGTAAATGGCATTATTTCAGATATAGGTCAAGAAAACAATAATCGAAGAGCGCAATAGGGCATATAGAGGTGAAAAGGAAAATAAACAGCAAATACTAGAAAAATACTATTTTCCAGGAATGAGCAAAAATATCAATAAAGTAATAATAATATGCTTGTAAAGGAAACAAATACGAAAGCATCCTAACGAACCAAACCTCTATAAAACACCAATACCAACATATCCAGGACACACAATACAATTCCACACATTTTCAACCGGCAAAAAACTAATCCTAACCTCAAAAGCCAAATTTTTAAAATATGCACAAGCCAGAATAATTGATGGTAAATAAATAGAATGCATCAGAAAACCTCTCACAGAGCTATTATTTTTCTATGGAATACCCCAAAATATTGTCATAGATAATGAACCATCTCTAAATTCAAACTCAATATCACTTATGAGCTAAAAATAAACGTATATAAGAACGATATAAATGGCCAAACACAACGCTTCTACTCAACCCTTAATGAAATAATGGGATGCATAAAAGAAGACGGAATCTCTAGGAATTTTGACGAACTACTCGAAAGAGCTTTAAGTGAACATAATCATTCCATTCACTCAATAATCAATCAAAAGAAAACTAATCGACACTCATTTCGGAAGAACCGTCCACTTCTCTCCACAGGAAGTAACAAAAAAAAAAAAAAAAATAAGAAGATTCAATATACAAACGCTGAAAGATAAACAAGAAAAGGATTTAGAATTCCACAATAAAAAACGAAGGGAAATATTGTTCGTGAAAATAAGTTATTAGAAACAAAGTTAGACCATAGATATAAGGAAGAAGCGGTAAATCTTGAAATCTTGAATCAAAAAATTGACAATATCCTCGAAAATAACATGGTTATTAACGAACTAACTACCAAAAGTATAAACAATGCATCAAATATTACAAATGCAACACTGAATATATAAACAAGTGGTCGAACGGAGATCTTAATCAACAAAATAGTCAAAGAAACAACTTACCAAAAGAAGTCCTGTTCATAGTGCCTGATGTTTTGATTTTAATGTCGAACGTACACGAGTACTACTCTCTTCGTTCACCTCTCTCGACCTACAGCCCATCCCAACCACCACCGTGCGTGCACGTATAAAGGACATCCCATGAGCAGCTGGTCATACATTAAAAAAAAAAAATAAAAAAAATGGTTCCATTTTTCATACTGGGTAACAGGATAATGGAAAAAAGACTTTTTTTGTATCGTTTGAACAATGAAAAAATATCGTCGGCTAATGCTCTATTTTGGTATAAGATTCGACATATTCGACGCTATGATAAACGATTCTGTTGTACAGAACTTGTACTGTGATGTACTGTTTTGCGGGTTCTCAACAAGATAGAATGGCATCCCTGACACGGTTTGATGGTATATGCTTTGCAAGCTGTTGTCGTCTATGGGCAAATTCCACCTTCGTATTTATACACCTGGTATAGGACTTAAAGGATAACATCACTATAGCCACCTATCTCCATCCCCTTTTCAAATGGAACGAAGAATATTAACATGCAAAAACATTATTAGTCATTATTCAACTGTTTATATTACTCTTGACTATTGAACAGACCATTTAAGCCAAAACAAATTATTTTCTCGAAAATTTTCAATGATGTGAAAGGCCTTAAAGGATGGAATATAACATCGTTAGCATACAATAAGAGTTAGATACTTCAATTACGAGTAGACCAGTGATCTCGATGCAAGCACATTTGAGGTAGCTTCCTTGAGCATATCTCGTAGAATCGTTTTTTCATTGATTGTTTCAATTAAAAAAAAATACGGTTATACCCATTCCAAGATTGTATGCACTGTGGAGAGATGCGTTGTATATGAAGATCAATAAGAATTAATTTTCCGACAACTTACATAGAATCTTTACTCATTTTTTAAAGTTGCTGGAGCATTTTATGGGAACAAGGCAAGAGCAGATGTAATACAAAACAAGCAAAAACATTATGGTCGGGTAAAGCTGCGCACTAAACGCCATGCACAGATAGCAGAATTCTTCGCTTATGTTTATGATGAAATACCAAAAATTATATTTTGTTTATCAGTAAGGACAAACTTTACTTTATATAGAAGACGGCTCAAAACCCGGACTAACATGGTAAAAACTTAGCATAACTAATCCTCTTGTTAAAGACGTTATTAGTGTTCACCCATTTTCTTCACAGTCTATTAAAAGTTAGACTGTGTTTTCTATGCATAATAACCTCTATGAACTAAAGCAATGCGATCGAAACAAATTAATACATATCGAATATGTCAAATTAATTTTATGACCAATTCTCATCAGAAAATGCTAAAAAGTAGAGATTTTTGTCATGTAAAAGTTTACTACGTATATTATTCACATTTTATGTTATTCAAAAATGAAAAATATTCAAAGTTAGAATGTTTTCCCATATGAAGGTTGACTTTTCGTAGAAACGGTTGTATATCTATCAAAACATTGGTCGATCCAATCCATAGTTTTTACATCAATTTAGTAAACCGAAACACACTTACTCAATGATTTTTGTCGCGAAGCTCATAGTTGGGTTGACCATAAAAATGGTGCGAGCCAATCCATTTTCAGTAGAATTCATCTATGGGCCAACACATGTCAGTATCGTCGTTAAAATATTGCAAAAATTGTGACTTGTTGGTGGGACACAGAACACATTAACCGACACCAATAGAGAGACATGCTTAAATCGATTCAGAAAATGATTTTTACCCAATCGATATAATAAAAGGTGTATCTACCTCAAGCCCTTCTGGGTGTTACATACGTCCGCACAACCTTAATATGTTCTGTACCACAAGCGATGTAGAGTATAAAATGTGAGAACGTTCACAGATGTTTCGGAGAAAACACAATGAGACCTGATTGACAGGTATCAAAATAAATTGAAATGTCTGGAATACATTGAAACTAATGACTAAAAACGCAATGCCTCATTGTATCTGGCATTTGTGTGTAATTATATCCATTACGTATCTCTTTACGCAGGGCTTCACTTAGAAGAGGGGAACTGAGAATATTATAGATCATATTGAAAATGCTCCGCGGCTTTTTCCGTGGGATGATGTTGATGCCTATATATTGGACAACACTCACTTGATTGTCTCAAACGAACATAAGCTTAAAAGGTGACATTTCAGCTTACATTTTGTGTGAAGATAATTTTCTAATTCTTTGCTTGTGTAAAAAGTTATATTGATGTGAAAATGAGTGAAACATCTGAACAAATACGCTATGTGATGCTTTTTATTATAAACAAGGTCAAAACGTAAGGCAAAATAAAAAAATTGTAAAGTGTGCGGTGAATGCTATGAGTGAACGAAGGTCCCAGAAGTGGCTTGCTCAATTTCGTTCCAGATATTTCGATATCAAAGATACACCTTGCAATCACTGAAAAAGTCGATGGAATTTTGCAACTGGTGGAGCAAGCGATGTCAGAAAGCAGCGAAGGCACTAAACATCAACCACATCACAGTTTGGAATCATTTGAAAAGAGCAGGTTACAAAAAGAAGATCGAACCTGCGGAGATTTTTTAATATGGTGAGACATATAAGGTTTTCGACACACGCATGCAATGTAAGCAACGCTATTGACATTTCTCTAAAGACCTCCTAGTTTAGGTGAAGAAATAACATATCTACGACATTTGCAAGGTACTCTTTTTCTTGTTATATTAATCGGTATGTTTGTTATTTCTATTTTATAACAAAAAATAAGCAAATATCTACAAAACCCCCAGTACCAGAATTATCGCTTACATATTTACATGCTAAATTTCCAGTGGATTTTACATTTTCCATGGAAATTTTTTGCAATATTTAAAAAAAGACGGGATTTAGTGAAGGTTTAAAATGCTTCATAAGTTAACCGTATTAACTAAAAAGAAATTCCTTGTGTTGGGTAAAATTTCTGACTCAAATATTCGCCAATCACGTTAAAATGATTTTTAAAATCCTCTCCATGCTACATCAGTTACCGACATGTTTATCAGGTGATTTTTTTTATTTAAAAAATGTGAAAAATATAAAATCAACCCAAATTGTCCAGGTTGTCATAGCGTTGTTATCTCTTACGCAGGTGTAAGCTGTTCAGCGTATCCTCCTCGAAAATAATTATTTTGATAAATCCCCGCGACTCTAGTTCGTAATTTTAGTATTGAAAATAGGTTTGAAAATTTTTCCAAATAGATGCAAAATGGTCTGTTCGCGACCTAAGAAAGAATAAGTTTTGTTTTATAGAAAAACTTTGTTTTGTAAATAGAGCGAATTCAATCCTTAGCAGCTACCTGAACATACATTACGATAAAAATTATTAAAATGCTGTATAAAATACGGCATTTAACAATGCTCAAATGGAACGGTTTCTTTTGTATTTCATAAGCGGTCTATTTTGCATGCTATTAACGTACGTTAATTCTTTATCAGATCGGAGGGACATTATGTTGCCTGATCTCAGGCTTATTCGGATCTAAGCAGTTTACTATGAAAATTGCATAAAGTCACTTCTTCAAATAATATTGACTTTTAATAATATCAATTAAAATTTTGACAGCGTGTCTTCATCTAAATAAAGGACTATTGATGGTGGCGTAATGGCAGATGGCAAACTCATTGCAGGATTTATTGGAAAGCAGTTTTTAAAGTATTTCTAATATGGCTTAAAAAGCTATCGTAAGCTGTGAAAAGAGGGGAAAAATAGTGCAATTTGTAATTTATATCAGTTGTTTTTTGTCGCACTCTATCTATACATGATTCGCAGCGCAAATGCATTTCCGTATAATTGTGTAAGTGGTGTCAAGTTTTGGTTTAAAAGCAACCACGCCACTCGTAAAGAAAAAAATTTATTATTGTAGAGCAGAGACAAAAAGAAATGTCAAAAAAGTGATGCAAAACGAAAGGTGAAAAAGAGGAATAAATATTTATATTAGAAACTTATTTAATAAACATAATTTTTTTGTTACTTTCAAATTCATTATTTTGAAAATTAAGAAAGTCATATGTTTGGCGAAATACTAATTAGAAATACTAATTTTGTATAAATTCTACATCGTTCTTGTTGAATTCTTTACCTGGGGGTAATCACGTATCTGAAAGTCAGCTTATATTTTCATTTTTTGGTTGGTTTCACATCGCGTATGTACTGGCATTGGTTGATGACCATCGGTTTTTTGGCATCACGTAGTCACCACAGCACAAAACACTCTCTTTTATGTGTTAAATTACACGAAAGCAAAAGTGCTTACGATTGGTTGTTTTGAGTTAGTATTGGTTGTTTAGAGTTGCACTTATAAGAAATACACCTGTAAATTGAAAATAAAATAAATTGCAAGCAAAATTGCTTACTTGCAAACAGCTCAGTCAATATAAGAAACGGAAAATTAGCAAACGAAAACAAACTTTGTTAAGCAAAAAAGTACAACAACCAAAAAGTAAAACAAAATATAAAATATTATTTAAAAGCATGGATTTAAAGTTGGAAGCTTTGCAGCAAATATGTCGTGTCTGTCTACAAAAAGGCGATGTAAATTTGTATAATTGCAAAGTAAAATTAAGCGAGACCAGATCATAATCTAAAGATTGCAGAACTAATGGAAATATTAACAGTAAGGTAAGAATATTATATATGTATATTATACATATACGTCTCATAAGTTATTTTTTAGACTGACCTTTGGAAATAGGTGCAGAGGTACCTTTTATGGGTCGGAACTATTTGGAGGATTTAAAGTTTTATGGTTTTTATAACAAATTAGGGAGTGCAAATTCCAATTTGAAATATTTATATCAAGAGTGTTTAAAAAACGTTATACAGTGCACAGAAGACGTGCAAGAACTGCAAGAAGAATTTTTTGAAGAGGAATTGAGTTCCTTAATAATAGATTGGAATGAACAGAATCACAGCATTCCCCCAAATTATTAACGGCAGACTATAAGATTGCAGAAGTAAATGATTTGAGAAACTTACAATCTCTTGAATACGATGAATCGAATACCAAACCTGATTCAATATATAAGTGTCAATATTGTCCCCAAGCGGGTTAAGCGCATTTGGTTTTGGATGTATTTCAAAATCAAAGGAAGTAAATTAACCTTAATTGTTTTTTTCTATAGTGCAGTAAGTTTTCAAATGCCTTGCAATGTCTATATCAGCACATAATTAAAGCCTATGTTTCCCAAACTTGTCGATTTAAGTAAAAAGGTTCTTCTTTTTGTCAGTAAAGTGAGAAGCCACATTATATGAGTGTGTGGAGGAGAATCTAGCCGTCATTAATTGTAATATTAATAATCATTTCTGACAATATTTTTGGATTTCGATTTTATAGTTGGGAAAACAAATACGAAATCAAATTGTTAATTATTTCTATTTTGTTAGTTAATGTAATCCACAATTGAAATAAATATATGCATATATTAAGTGTATAAATAATATACATCTAAATATAAAAAAAAATAGTCGTCCATTAATAGTTGATTTGATTGTTTATTTATCAGAGAGTCAGCTGTTATATTTGGGATTTTGATAGCCAAAATTAAATATAAACAACAATTTTTTGCTTTTTCATTTACATATAAATTATAGCAACGAAAATGACACAAAAGTCTTACGCGATTGGGAACTTTTATCATCTATCGGTTTGTTGCAAATAAAAGTTGACTTTCAGATACGTGGTTACCCTCTTGAATTTACGTCAGAAACACTACTAATTCTGTCAATTACTAATTTTTGCTACTCGAATAGTGCGAAAAGGGAGAATAAAGGGACAACCATGATATTCTCATTCGACGAAATACCACAAATTAGCATAACAGGGGAGAATATAAATAAATAAACACAATATGAAAAAGTCATAGATATAAAATCAATCGTATAGCAGTTACGGAAGTCATAACAATCGTAGCGATCATATAATTGTTATGACAATATAGTAAACACATCGTGAACAACATCTTAGATTGATTCTATTTTTCTATTCACATTTTTTCAAATTTGCTATTATTTACAATTAAGTAAACTTTATTTGTGTAATTTTATCAGTCGAACGCTAACAGATAGGTTCTCGGATATATCATTGTTCCATTCAATCGAAAATATTTTTAATTTTTTCAATTAAAAATTTCGGTGTCGGCGACATATGTCCATATCAAATTTTATTGAAAATACCTCTACGCGATCGTAAGTCTTTGGCACAAATGTGGTGAAAAGGATTTCTCCCTTGGCTGCTTAAGTTTTTGCAACACAAAATCTATCTATCCAACATTGGATTTTTAAGCTATAATGCTTCATACTTGTCAGTTTGGCAGCCCCACTGGTGATTCGATCGCATCTACTCGTTATTTTGTAGTCGATAAAAAATATTGTTTTTTTCCGAAAGTTTTAATAAAGCTGCTGTTCAATTATACTTATTGTGTTTAGGGATACTATCACAATTTGCTTATATTTATTCCTGTGTGATAATTTATTACTTGTTTCGATCTTTTGGTTCGTCATATCAAGTCTTTGTTCTTTTTCTTTCCTTCTTAGTTTTGGTAAATTTTCGTTTTTGTGTAAATTTTATTTTAATTACTGTATCCTCCCTCACTCTTAATTTTTCGTGAATACAGATTGCATAACATTAAGCATACTTTTACACATAGTCGCATTGAATTCACTAAGCAATAATGAATTGTTTATATTTAAATTTTACCCTTAGAAAGGGTCCGGAAAGACGAGTTAGTTATGTGAGTGTCTTAATCACATGAACTGGTCGATACTTTGTTGAATTCTTCAAAAGAACCCCTTTGGTCACGTCTCGTATATATACCATTCTATTAGTAGTTTTTTAAATATAAGAAAACATATATATTGGTGGCCAAATAAAAGTAGCCAGTGCTCTTTAATGAGATTAAGTTGATTAAAAATTTTTCTCGTGTTATTTAAAAACTGGAGATGTATTGGCATATGGCTTTTGACCTGTTCCCCCTTGTGTCTGCTTTTTTACCCGATTTCTCCTTCTGCCCGTAGTATTATTCTTCCAGTATTATTGATTTAATGGGGCTAACATCTTCTAATTCAGACAAATCTTAGCTCTTTGCCTAGGGATACACTTTAATAGGGTCATTCCCTTCATGCCTCCGTAACCAGCTGGCAGTTCTTGTTTTTCATCTGTTTCTTCCGGTTACATGGGTAATAAGCCTAAATACACTGCAGTACTCTTTTGAAAAGAAGTGTTTATGTTCAAGCTCAACATGTTATTTGCAAATGTACTAATTGATAATTAAATGTATTTACTTGCAGTTAGATATCGCTGTAAGCTGGCAAAATACGGACATCTCTGCTTTTAGTTTTAAAGGAATTTTCTATTGAATAAATTGTGAATTGCGAATATCCGCATTTAAGTAAATCAGTGAGTGGCTAAAGACATATCACAACGTCAACTAATAACATTCTATGTGTTGACTCGAACCCAGTGAGAATTTTTAAAACGTCCTCTTCACAACCTAAATAAATCGCTGTGGGCGCCATCGCGCTTAATGAAAGAATTTATTCCAAGGGATAGGCACAATAATTCTAGCACTAATAACAGCTCTTCTTAGGTCCGGACGCAGTTATTTACCAACATATGAAAATTCAGAAATTTCATTTACTTACGTAAATCCTGCAAGCAACGAACTTTTTTTTTTAATTTAATCACTCTTAACTCAACGTTCTATCATCGCAATTTTTTCTCAAATAGTTTATGTTTTCAGGAATAAAAAGCTAAATCGTACTGGTAGTGCTGTTGTAATTGCCGTTGCCCCTCTCTTTTTGCCCGTATTAACGTCTGGTTAAAACTTGATAAAAAAATTTAATTTTAACGCGCTGATACTTTTCTCCGAAATCGGATATTATTATGTAAATGAAGCACGTTGTTTTATCGGCAATGCTGTTACCTCACAGACTTTATCATAAAGCTCGGCACTGGTCTCTATTTCATATGCAGATAAAATCAATATATTCATCAATGCAATTTCGGACTTGGGCGTTCTTCAATGTAATCAATCTTCAAATTGCAACAACAGACACTTGGACCATGCATTCGTAAATGTACCTGAAATGTGTTTTAATCGTAGTGCGTTTTAAGCGTAGTGCGTAGTTTTGCCCCAGAACACTTGTCATCTTAGTTTATTCATGACTAAACTACATCTTTTCTCATTTAATCATGAATAGGACATCGAAAAACCTTAACTTGTCCTAACTTAACTCCCACTTCTCTCATTTCAGAAAATACTTCTAACAAAACTGCTGTAATACTCTTTTAAAATTGTATTTTCGAACACAACGGTCGATTTGATGGGATGTATATTCTCCTATTCTCATTCCATGATATCCTACACTCAGTAATTTCTCCATCCGTTCCGATTAAAGAACCCTAAATTAGCAGTTCATGCCCATCGCGATTCAATAAGAAACTAAAGTTTCATGAGAACAGAAAGGAGAAACCATTCAAGAAATACGCGCTAGACATAAATTTAATCACCTCAATCATGATAAATTTTTCACTCTTAATTAAATCCAAAATACCTTTAGAAATTTGTGAACTCAAAAAGAACGGTCAGCCATGTTCAATTACGTAAGGAGAAGGGTTTATTATTGTGATTGGTAAAACAAATTGAAGGTATTATAATCTGTTTGTCATTTGGAATAAAACTCTTCAGAACATCTAAGAATCTCTTATTGTCATGCTCATTCCAATAGTAAAATTTAATTTTCAACTAAATTGTCGATTGCCGCTGATATAATTCCAAAAAAAAAAAAAACGTTAGTTACCGTTGCTACACATCTCTTCAATCATAATAACTTTATGTGTCCTTTTAGCTTTTTTCGCTGTGGACATCCATTGCTTCAGTGTTTTCGTATACTCAATGAAGTTGACGGGATTGGTCCATTTACAAATTTTTTTCTTTGCTGCTTGATATTTGGGGGGCGGTGTTGACAGACCTGGGTTGGGCCATGGTTTAGATCAGAACGACTGAACATCCAAAAAGTTTATTATTAAGTAAGTTAATTATTATATAAAAGTAATTGTGCTTTGAATTGATGACCAATTGGATGGAAGATCAAGTTTAGACAGACGGTACAATAGGAATTTACGTGAAATGAAATTTTCTATTTTTTTTTGCGGAATTGCTGCAATGTTGAAATAAAACGGCAGAGCGTTGAATTTTGCCAATCGAGACATTAGTAGTGTTCCAATTCAATGACAAAAAAGTTGAATTAGAGAAGTTAAATCCAAGACACTGTTCGCTGTGCGACCACTTCCATTACAGTGAAAGGTAGGATTACCGTTACTTAAAACTTTAAAACTGGTGGGATTGATGGCATTTAGAAGGATCTTGACCTTATTGGTGGAGAAATAATCGCCGTACAAGTAATATCTAGCGTTGAAATCTTCAACTAGAATCACTTTTTGTTCGCCGTCAAGGAAGTCAAATAATCTCTGAATTTCATCGCGTAAAGTTTCTGCATCAACACTGGGTGGAAAGTAACATGATACGATGAAAAGATTCTGTTTAAGATTTATAGTTTTGATGATAATAATATCCACGGCCGAATTATAAGTAATGCGTCTGAGCTTGACAGATTTTTTAACCAATATACTAACACTACCATAGCCTTCGCAGCGGCGCTTGTAATTTTAGCGATTAGCAATTTTAACCTCGAAAACACTGTCTTTTCTTAATAAAACTTGACTTAAGATGCAAAAATCAATATTAGTCGAGTTTAACTAAAAAAGACAAGTTACGCTGAACACTCTGTAGATTATATTGTAAAAAAGAAATCACTTATTAAATAAGATAGGCTGGTCAGAGGATGTTTTTGAAGTACTAAGCCCTTGGTCATGACGAAAATTAACACAATAAGCAATTTTTTCCTCGAATTCATTAATACGATCCTTAGTTGGATAAATATTTTAATCTCAGACGTTGATCTTTTCAATTCGGAATAATTGGCCGTTGATATTTTGTTGTCGACGGTCTTGGAGAATGGTCTTTTGAAAGGACAGATTTTCTTTTGATGATGGTATTATTTTTTTTTGAGTTAGGATTTTATTCACGTCTTCATTATCATATTTGAGGAAATCGTAACGAAATCAAATTCTCTTGAATGTCGAGACCATCAAAATAATTTTGGAATAATTTTTTTCTCTCACTTCTTTATAAGCTAAATCCTTAATAGCCATTGTCTTATGGAGAGCTAATTCCCGCTCTCTGTTTAGACAAGTCTTGTTTAGGATATTACGATCATTCGAACCACAAGCAATACATTTCATCATCACGCACTGATCAATGCTTTTAGGCGTCTTGTCACAGTTAAGGCACCTGGTCTCTTTAGCCTTACAAAAATTTGAAAGTGATCAAATCTACCACACTTAAAACATTATTTTAAGGCAGCAATAAGATAATAGACAGGTAGAAAACAATATTTAAGTTTAATGGATTTAGATTTTCCCTTAAAACTGACCTTCACACTAGTTGTACGAATAATTTCGTTTTTTTTGTCTGGGTTTCTTATCCGAAGCCTAATATCAATGTTAAAAACTAACCAGGCTCTACCATTTTAAATCCTTTTAAAGCAAACATCTCAGCGTTGCCAGCCATTGTCGATCTCTTATTAAGTGATATTCAAATAATAATTTTCAAAGTCATGTTCATCTAAAATAATCGGATAAGATCCTGTCTCCATAGGGAGACAGACTGATATTGTTTTACCTGTTAGGAATGCCTTCCCGGCAAACACTTTCTAAAAATCCAGCAGAAAAAGGAAGAAAAATTCTTTATTTTGTTATTATGCTCTTTTTTAAAGGAGTTTACGAGATTGTTAAGTTAAATAAATAGTAAAATTTTTCACTTTAAATGAAATCACTAAAGATTAATATCAATTATTGTTACTTGTAATTTTAGTTTATTTTCCTTTACATTGAAATAAGCGAATTTTTTAGTGTTATATTTTTTTCTTATGAGAATTTTACTAACACAAAAAGGACACGTCAGAAAAATTTATATCTGCCGTTTGCTTAAATATGTAGAGTTAGCTTCAAGGGTTGATTGTTGTATGCTAAAGAATAAGTTTAATTTGAGCCATTGATTCATGGTTTATTGTTGGCAGACATACCCATATTCTTTGTCTTCTGTGAGTCAGCAAGTCAACAAGAGATGACTTCCTGATTTGTGTAAAAAACGTTCCAATTAAACACGGAGTTTTTTGTTTGGACATTAAAGTTGCCTGATTGCAGGTATATACGTATATACATTATGACGCGTATTATGACGTCCACCTAACTACGTGTGCATGTTGTTTTGCGTACAACGTGTTTTATTGAATGACTTTTAGGCCTGACGCAATAATACATTATTCGAATTTTCAGGGTGGGACTTCAACTTTGCTGGCGGTTTCATGAGAGTGTGGAAATTTCACAAATCATTTCGCCTTATATGTATGCAACAAATAAAACAAAAACCGAAATGTAAAGGCAGTCTGCTTTAAATTTAAAAGTTAATTGTCTAATTTAACTTTATTATGTGTTAAAATAACTTTTCTTTATGTTATTGGTGCAATAGTATTTTAAAAGGTACAAAAAACAAGTAACATATACAATTTACTTTCAATTTAAATTAAAATTTTTAAATCAATATATTTACGCAAATTTTTTAGTTTATATAACTGCATTAGTGATGCCCACCCCATTGCACCTTCTTTTAAACTTATTTCCGGTGTTTTTCATAAATTTGTATTTTAAATTTGTATTGATTTATTTTTGTTTACATTATCGTTTACCTTGTCGTACTTTGTTCAAATTATCCTATTCTCATTATATTTGCCACTTGAGACTGTTTAACTTAAAAATAGGAATAAGGAATTATTGTGTTAGCCCCCTTAGCATCAAATTAAAAAATTTGTCTTCTTACTCAACTCACCAAATCATCTTTTGTTGATTTAGTCTCTCGCGGAAGGAGAACAAATTTTTATATTTATATGTAAATTTAATATGAAAAGCTGTTGAGCCAAATAACAGCATCTATATATATTCATAAGTTTTGCTTATGTCGGGAGGCCTGTTTATGTCTTGGCCTATGTAGGCCTTGGTTATATTAATATTCTTTCTTATAATATTAATCTTGGTAGTGCGATGAAACAAGGCGTTGCGTGCCAAAATTGAATTTTCATGTTTCAAAAAAAAAAATAGATTTTATATCTTGTTATATTAAAGTCAAAAAACCTCTTTCGTATATTAAAAATAAAGTAAATTGTAATTCGTTGTAGTTGAAACAAAACTCTGATTCAATATTTTGACTCTCAACGTGTTGCATAAAATAATTAAAAGAAACGTTACAAGATAATCGAATAAGTTAAACAGAACTTGCGCAAGAGTGGTCGGTTTACTAGCCTTTACATGTAAGCAAAATGAGTAAAATGATAATTGCAAAACAAAATCATCATAAAATCTGAACGAACAGCTGGCTGCGCAGAGACCTCAAGAAAATAATTCTCGTATCTAAAACGTTGAAAAATGAAAAGACTCATTAAGTACCATTGGTCTTGAGTAAGGATTAGAGATTTTGAATTCTTACATAAAGAAAAAAGCGATGGAACGCTTAAGCCCACATAATGGTACGCGTGGTGAAATAGAAGAAAAATGCATAAGTATAAAGGCCTTATTGAAATGAATGCTTGTTACTCATTGTCATGTAAGTGTAGCAAACGAAATGATGATTGGCTTCACAACCAACCGGATGCCAACGACAAAAATTCAAAAACTTAGCGCCGAGTACATAGATTACCAAGGTTTTATATCGCGTTTTAAAAATCTTGTGCACAATAAGCCTTACTTTTCTAATGCAAAAATACTAAAACATCTAATCGATTGTTTATTCAATGATGTATTATGAATAGATCGGTCGTTTAATATTTCCAAATCACATAACGTCGTTGGTAAACTAACAAACCAACAACCGTCTACTACTTCACTACTTTTATGACCCGCTCGAAAATGGGCCGCATTTCAGCTGTCTGCAGATAACTGAACTATATGCAAGAATGTAAAAGTAGATAAAGTGAGAGGAAGTAAGAGTGAGTAAAGAAAGTAAAAGATGAAACGTACTCGTTGTTATCATGACGATAACGGGTTGATATTATGAATAAAAAGAAAAGAATAATGAAATATAAATAAATTTCAAAGCGTCGCTTCCAATACAGTAGCGTCCAGCGACTCTTTCGCTCCTCTTCTCCCTATTGATGCGGACAATATGGATGATGTATCCACTCAAGAGCAGCCTTTAATAGTGTATATAGTCCAACTGTTATTTTAAAGTGTAAAACTGAGAATTGCCCTGCTGGCGTGCAACACTAAATATTAAAAAATATTCGATTATCAATGTTTCTTTTGGAATTAAATTTTTTGTTAAACCAAAGACTAATTTTGATAAAATATGCAATTTACTCATAAGCAGAGAGACCTTACAAAGCTTTGTTAATTGCTCTTGATAAGCAAAACTCGTCTATTATTCAAAAACATCTCATCATTGTATGACTACAATGTTTTGCCGTTCAAGTCGTCAAGAAGAGTTGTTTCAATACTAACCAAGATTTTATCATTTTCGTCGTACAGATACAACGAAAGGCCATAACAATGATAGAACTTAGGCAGAAGGTCATTCAGTATACGAGAGTACGCTGGGATTTCCCGGAATCGAATAATGTTATAACTGCCAATTGTTTGATCACGACGCTGCTTGAGACAAAGTTAATACATTTTGCATCCGTTGTGCTGGGAAACATAGTACAGTAGACTGTAAAGTATTCATCATCAATGATGCACCTCAATATTCTTCAAAATAATGCTGTCAACAGCAGCCATTCAAGCCAAAACTATAACAATAAGTACCCCAATATATTTCGTTAAAATGCCCCTATAGCCTCTACAAGTTGAAGACTGGAGATTTCTTAAACAACAGCAGCACTTATTGGAGCAAGCTGTTCATTATCGAAAAAATTAAAAACCAGATATTTGAACTTGTAAGGAGCCTTAAGAACTGAAAGGCTAAGGCTGGCCAATTTGAGATCATCACAAGTTTAATGTGCGAATTTTCGTCATAATGAATGACGATGTAAATACCATATGTTGTAATTCTAGAGGCATCGGAAACAAAAGTCTTAAATTAGTGAAATTCCTCATTGAATATAACGTCCACATTTGTTTAGCGTCCGAAGCCTGGCTTAAGTCTGAAATGTCTCTACGTCATTGCGAATTTCATATCTAGAAAGAACAGAGACATCCGTACAGAAAAAGGCGTAGCAATAATTGTCAAGAAAAATTTATTTTACATGTACTTACTCCCAATATTAGAGCTAGTATCATCGAATATATAGGAATAACACTTCAAGCAACTACTCGCTACTCGTGTCATTTTTAGTAGATTTGGTCCGTAGCTATGTCAATCGCAGATAAGATTAGCGTCTGATATTTACAGATTGACAAGGAAACATCCTTGGTGGTGATATTAATTGCAGACATCAGGAATACGATTGCGTCACGGCTAAAGCATTGGAAATGCAGGGACAACGAATTACATGAATAACATGATCAGCTTCTAATTCCAACTCCATTGAAGAATTATTGACAATTCCCTCGAAATTTCTTTAGCTATCAAAAATTTAATAGATAAAAAGCACCTGGTAATGATGGCATTAATAATAATTGCCTAAAGGATCTACTAAAGAAACAAATAAGACGTTTAAAGGTTCTTATAAATTCCTGCTTTAAATTTGGATATTTTTCCAAAAGGCTATTTGAGGAGGCAAAACTAATTCCTATTAAAATGCCGTACTGCTTCGCTGTTGTCCTGTCATTCTATTAACCTGTTATCATCTATTGATAAAATTGTAGAGAAGATAGTCAAAAACAAATTTGTTAATTTTATTGGTTCAAATAACATTATATCTTTCCAACAATTTGATATCCGTAGGGGACACAATACTACTCATCCACTTAGAAAAACAAAAACATATTGCATTCCAATTTTCAATAACAGAAACCGGGAGACATGATTCTATTAGATATGTTTAGTCTAAATACATACACATTCAATATAAATAAATATATTCGTTCAATTCATTTTGTTTAGTCTAAATATATACATACATATTTAATATCGATTAACGTTTATTTATGCATGCACTTGCATTTGCGCATACATGTTTATGTGTTG
>KK500017.1:353492-364593 GCA_000688715.1 Glossina pallidipes | reverse complement strand
TGGCCATCGTTTTTCTATCTATCTAAGATAAAGTGAAGATGTTAAACAAAAAAAAAAAAAAAGAAATAAAAAAAAAAAAAAAGAAAGTAAAGAAGAAAAAACTGTAACGAAATCCGATTGAAACGCAATATTTAAAAAGGTAGTTTTAGTTAACGTTTAAAATGTTTTAAAACCTAGATGGCGGCACAAGTCGGAAAACTGAAAGTCATATGTAAAAATGCGTAGTTGTGTTTATTAGGTTAAATTTGTAACCAGCATAAGTAAAATTTCTAAAAGTTGTTAAATTCAAATTGTACACGTATTCCATTAGTGCAAAATTTTTCGCGATGTGGGAGAACACTCTGTTAATAATTAAAGCGGATTATATGCGCAAACGTAAAATTCTTTTGGATTATTTATTGAAGCGTGGCTTCCAAATACAAGGATCGCGACGTTTGTTATTTTCCCCCGAACTGGCCGCCGAATTCTACAAAGATAGGGCGGACGACAATAACTTTATGGTTTTAGTGATTTTATTGTCTAAAGGCAATTCGGAGGCTTTTGTGTTAGCTAAAGACAACGCTGTACGGGGTTTGGTGGATATTATGTGTTGCCACTTGTAAGTACCCTTGTAATGCACTCTACATTACTACATTATCCCAGCGACGGCTAAAAATGGTTCGTATGCATTTTGTGTGATTGCAGCGGTTCTTCCAGTGAAATGGATCGTTTTATTCATGTTACAACGTGTCCCCATAAAGCTCAACGTGAAATAAGATACATATTTCCGAATTGTAAGTAATTTCTCTAGCTTCTAATATTTGATTTATGCATTCTCTCCTCCATATTAGATATTCACGATCCAATTTATTGCCCAGAACATTTAAAATGCTGTAATGACGAATCTATAATGAGACCGCTGATCAGTCAGTTATATGATATCATAAAGGAAGATGGTGGCAAAAGTTCTAATGTACCCTGGAAAACAAAACTAACGGACGAACTAATGTCAACTCATCAAATTTTGGCAACAATTACAAATATATCTGCTTACAATCCAACAGGCATTGATGAGGCTACACAGACTAAGGAAACATCTCTTAAGATGAAAGACGAACCTTATACATTATCAGAAACATTATCATTTTCATCATCCGGCTTAAGTATTAGTACTTCGTCTTGTTTATCTTGTTCGCCCTTTGAAGATGACGATAAATATACGAAGCAGTTCCATCGCAAGACATCTTTGCCTGATTTGATTAAAGCTAAGACAACTCCGTTGGAACTGCCTAGCTATAGCAGTAGTACTTCTTCAAGAAAAGTAATCCGCAGAAAAGTGCAACGCAAAGAAAGGAATGTAGCAGATGCTTCGCGCTTTAGCTTGGATGTGCGCTTTAGCTTGGATGTTGTAGATGAAGAAGATATGTCAGAACTATATGAGGAAGAAGGTTTAGCAAAGTCCTTGGCGGAGAATGTTGAACCAGATAGTTACGGAGTTGAACATGAATCCCAATTCGATACAGAGTCTGAATCCGGCGCTCACTCTAAATTTAAGCGCAAATTGAAGTCACAACCTCCTATTGATTCACAAAGTGGACCTAAGGCAAATGCAAAGAGTAGATTGGAAAGGGAAGCCCAATTTGAACCTAAGCATAAATCTGCGTCTGACGCTCAATCTGAACTTCAGAGTGAACCACGATCTAAGATTCGGCCAGAAGGTAAGACGGAACTCGAGGAAGAAATTCAATCGGAACCTAAGCATGTGCTAAGGTCTGAACTACAGTCTCAACCTCAGCCTGAATTCCAACCGGAGACTAAGCTAGAAGCTAAGTCTGAACTCGTGGAAGATATGCAATCGGACTCTAAGCATGAAGTTGATCCTCCCAAGGTAGAAGCTAAGTCGGAATATGCTCCGTCGGGTGCTCCCATCGAATATCAGCTGGAAGAGGAAATAACCGACGAAGAGTTCCGATAGTTAATTGAGGAATAGTTTGTCCCTCACTATGTATGGTAAACAAGCAATAAATTCATCTCTTCGATTCACTGCTTTATTCAAGCATTTTTAGTATTTTTTCGGGAATTCGTTAAGAGGTGCAGCTACTGAGCTGCGTTTAGTTTAATATAAATTAAGAAAAGTAGGAATGCTCGTTTTGCTTCGTATGGCAAATGTGTGTTAAAATACGAATCGCATTTGGAAAAATATTTAACTTCCGATCTTCCATAGCATGTTGTTCAGCTTTCAAAAGAATCGAGCGCGAAATATTCACAAAAGAAGAGAAGAATTTCCAATGTTGCTCAACTAAGTCGATATTTTAATAGGGACCTATACCTCCTGGTTCATTTATTTAAACAAGATCGGCTAACGCGTTTTCGAAAAATGTATTCTTGGTTTCTGATAAAAATATTCTTTCGAGTGATCGATCATTGTGCCAGCAAGATAGTAAACACCGATTATTGTAATAAGTAAGATCCGACGAAAGATTCATACTTAATATGGCCGGAAATGGAAAGAAATTGAAATAACAGAGCACGCCATCATTGTAAAATGGTATGATAGTTGGTCCCATAATGCAACATTTCGCAAACTAGTTCTGTTGTATCTTTTGCCCGAAGGGATATAATAAGAAAATTACGTAAAAATTTAAATTAAAATAAACAAGAAAACTGTCTTTATTACGTTTAGAGTAAAAAATGAAATTTTTTATTAGCGGCTAGTTTTGGATCACGCGTTAGCTTTCAAAATGAAAAGTGCAAAAATAACGAACACTTAAAACCGAAACATAAACAACTTGTTAGCAATGGTATGCACACCATGCATGTTAAACAGTCGAAGTGAATGATTCGGGAGACAAATAGTTTAATTAAAACATTAACTTATATCAAAATGGATTTATTTAACAATTAAGAAAAGGAAAAAAAATATATATGACGAAAATATTTTGGATTATAAATGTAATCTAACCGATACACTACTTCCTACAAGTTAATCAGCGCAAACGCGGAAACACAAGTGAGCGTATTTCGATATGAGCGAATTTTATAGAGTTGGACAAGAGAGGAGACAGTGCATAGTACAACAGTAGCAGCATACCCCAGCCATACTGGGCTCGCAAGGTAAGTGGTTTTACAAGATGCGTTATGTTGCATGGCAGCAAAATGCAGTGTCGTTTGACGATATGCTCTGGCAGTGATAGCGGTAAAGCGCAATGTTAAGTATCATTTAAGCGTTTGATATATCAGTCAAGACCCATATTTCAAGGCAAATTAATGGCCTGTAAATGTGGGCCGCATTAACAATGGAACTTTTATTTTCAGTGTAAACTTACAAAAAGCATTACAAGTCAACCGGACGGTTGCTGCGTTTCATCACAAAAAACGGCAAAAAAAAAGAAAAATTCTACTCTTCTACAATAAAAAAGAAAAGAAGAAAACATTAAATTAATCCGAACGGATTATATTTGTGTACGATTCTTACATACATAGTAATAAATAAAAATGTGAATTTTTTTTTTGTTCTTTCGAAAATGTAAAGAACAAGTTTTCCAATCCTAAAAGTCTTAACCGTATGTGAATAAAGAAAAAAATGTATTGAATGTAACCTCCCCCCCGCAAGAGCTGATGATGAATAACGTTAACATTGTTAATCATTGTTACGCTTAATTGAATTAAAGTTTAATGTCAACAAGTGATAACAGTAAAGGAATTTTTTTTTGTAGAGTGAATGGAAAAATTTTTGTTAAAAAAATTTACCATTAGTATCGGTTGCAATATTGATTTTTCCCAAGGTTGTAAATTGGTCAGTGTTTTTGGGTGTTTTTTTTTTGTTTGTACATATACGCTTAAGTGTATGTGTGTGTGTATATGTTCTGATTTTCCGCGAAAATTCATGTTTTTCTTCCATAAACAATTTCATGTATTGTTTTCTCCTTTCTTACTCCACACCTATATACGTGCAGTCATGTCCACTCTCTCATCTCTCATATCATGAGCACATATTCTAATCGGCTCTTATTTCAAATAGAATGTGATGAGGAGAAATTAGAAAAACTTGTTTAAAAGCCGAGAATTGCATTGTTTATCGCATAGCATTGCTATGCATTCTAATTTCAAATTCGCTACATTCGAGGAGAGAAAGCACACAAAAATTTTCGCTCAATATTTTGTTTACTCTTCTCAATTATGCAACAATTTTATGCAGGTGCTTTATCAGACAGTATCCTAAGTTCATCAAAGACCGTGTGACATACTTAAGACCCCATTGCTAGAGAGGCCGCATAAAAGGTTAACATTGCTTCGCTTGAAGAAGAACGAAACATGGAAGACTGAGTGCAAAAGATACGTAGCTAAAGCGCGAATCTTGGCTGGAGATTAGTTCCACGCAATGCTTGTTAATACGATTTTTTAAAATCAGGAATTTCAGTACGCTTACGGTTCAGTTCAATGCTTTCAAAGTATACTTCCACTAACGGAAGACCGACATGTAGCACTTTCATGTTTTCATTCGCAAGGGGAACATATAGAAGTATGCGTCGGACTGAAGAAGACTCTAAAACCTTAGACGTCCAAGATTGTTGTGCTTTGTTCGCAAGATCGTGCCGCTATACCTTTTCGTTTTAATCACAAATTACTCAGGTGAATTACGCTGGTGATTGGAAGGCAGTAGGGAAAGAGTGAGGAAATGGCCAGGTGCGCGCTCAAGCAATAAGCGTTCTGCCTTTGCCGACTGAGCACTCACTTTACGTACGACCAGGATTAGAATTCGCGAAGAACGACTTAGTAGTCCCGACTCTTATATACTCGACTTACCGTAGCACTTGTGAAATAGTATAAGAGTTGGATATTTTCTATCTGTTTTGTATTGCGCAGCAACCATCACAATCTATAAAAGAGTGGAGTTATTGCCAAAAAATGCTGGGAGGTTCGCGTCTTAATAAAGTTTTCTACAGGCTTACGAATTGATTTCTATGAACCCGGCAAGTACATATTTTTGTCGACAGGACCAGATTATTGTGCTCCTCTGCTTATTGTTAAAAATTTTTTCGGCTTAAAAGTAGAGATAGAAAACTAAAATGTAGGTCTCATGTTCGTATTTGAGGCCCCTTGCCCGATAACCATTTAATATGCGCAGGAATTCATTACATTTGCTTGAGGTAAGGCTAGTGTACAACATTTGCAGCAGAGTGATTTTACTTTTGGTTTTCTTGCGATCAAAAAGATGTCGGCGGTACAATTCAAACTTATTTGTCAACATAAAATTTCAAAAGCCAAAGTCTCGTCCACATATAGCAAAAGGTCATTTGTGTACATCTTATCCCAAGATAACAAAATCGATAATATTTCAATTGAAAGTGAAAGGTGTCAAAAAGTTCGTGATCGATGCCGCATATAATGAACCTTTCGTTTTGTTGTTACTTACAGTGTGTGTACTGAAATTGCACAGTGCGGGTACGTGATGACGTTAACACTGACACATAATGATAATAAAATGAAGCGCCATAACCCATTGCCATATAAATGCGATACGCTGTGAAAAGAAATTAGAGATATTTTGCTTTTCTTAGCTAAGAAAAATTTACGAGGAGAAAAAAGTAGCCGAAGTTTTGTTATTATGTTTACTTAAAAAGCATACAAATCAAAAGCCGAAAAGCATCAGCAATAATAGAATTAGTTATGTTGAATACTACCGGCAATCAGCAGCAACAATCACAACAACAACAGCAGCAACAACAACAGCAACATCAACATCATACACAAACACAACAACAACAGCAGCAGCAATCTACACAAGCGCAACTTCAACACCATCAACTTCAACAACAACAACAACAACAACAACAAACAACGCATCATCTCATTAATTTCAGTACGCAGCATTACGATGCAAATTTGAATTTTGCTACATTTGCTGAACTGTGTCGACTATGCTCGATACGTAATGGTCCCGCCAAAATTCACTTATTTGAAAAAGAAGCTGAACAACGTAATTTGATCTACAAATTGCGCTTACTGATGCCGGTCAATGTAAGTTAGTTTGTTAGTGAGCTTTTCCGTTGTTGTTGTTGCAAGTTTTTCAATTCTTTTTTCCAGATAGCTAAAGAGGATTTTTTACCTAAGAATATTTGTGAACATTGCGTGCAAAGAGTGGAGGGTTTATACGAGTGGCGGCAAGCGAGCATACAAAACGAAAATATTTTAAGGAATTATGCCGATTCAATGAGAGCTGTTACCGCTACCATTAATTTTCAAGTAAATATTTTCATTTAATTTTTTAAAGTAATAAGTAATTTATTCTCGGTTCAGGTGTGGTTGTCGTGTCCTTCTGCTTCTGATAAGTTTTAAGTCCGAAGACAAGCTTGCTTTACCGACCCATGTTCAAAAAATTTCTCTCTCTCTCTCTCTCTCTCTCTCTCCTTCTCTCGAATGTATCATTTATCTTCATTCATTTAATTAGAAAGATTGCTTGCAAACGTACAGTAAGAGAAAGAAAGAATGTCGTCAAGAGCTTTATCTTCGTTTAAAACAATAAAAGCTGCCATCATAGTAACAATTTACATCGAGCTCACATCTTTTTATGTCAATTACATACACGAGAGACTTTTTCCTGTAAATGAATGCACTTTTAACTAAACTCATGTGTTTCGCTAAAAGAAAAGAAAAAAAAAATAACATAAATCGGGAAATTGACGCCTTCGTCCTGATAACGAATTTATGCAAATTCGACAGGTTTTTGATACTAACGTTGTTTTTGCGAAGTAATCTTTTCGTTATCGTGCGTTTGTTTATGTGTCACTCTTACATGATTGTATCATGGCCGAGAGTTTGCTTACGGCTATAAATATAGACCGCTTTGTTTACAGTTACGTCATGCATAGATTATGAATAAATTATTGGCAAAAACTAAATAAAAAGCGATTTTTGGTTTATATTACTTTGCATTCGTTCCAAGGGGAGTACAGTTCCCTGCCGTTTTCTATTTTTTCGGCAGAAAATTTCTTTTGTTCTCTGCAAGAACTCAATTTCCTTGATTTAGGATCCTAGTTAAATGGTTTTATAACCATTTAGAGAATTCAAGTTTAAGCTTTTTGACGAGTGTATGAACGCTTAACCGTGCTTTGTGTCCAAACCTACCAGCACACTAGATTTGTCAAAGCTTATGTTAGTGCTTCTACCATATGCTTCTATAAAGAATGCTTACATCGGATGTTATCTATATGTATATATAAAAGTCAGTCAATATGAATCGCGAAGTAGATTTAGCCATGTCTGGTCGACAGGTTTTCTCTAGAAATTACAATATCCGTCGGAGCAGCCGAGAAAGTGAGAATCGCGACTACCACGTCATTGTGCGCGGGTTCAAATCTAAAGCTGTGGTGAGCATTCAGTCGGCAAAGGCATAACTTATTATTTGATCACATACCTACTAGGCTGCGAACACCCGCTTTCAATTTCTCTTTTTCTTTCCCTTTCTACCTCTTCTAGGGCCAATTCTCTGAGCACTTTACTAAGGTGAGGATATTTTTATTTACATATTTCGCGATTCAGGTGAATATAAGATAAATTTGTTAAATCTCACTATGGATTGGTGCATTGTGCGCGAAAAGGCTAAAAATGTTATCTTTCTTTATTAAAGTTTGGGCCGACCAATGTTAATTTTGCACTGCTTCTGAAGAGACCTATTGCGGATTAATTTTTAATCGGGATATTAAATCCCACAGACCTAAGGAGCTTAAGCTCCGACAGGTTGACCCATGAAAGATAATAGAAATGCTCGGTGATGCTATTGGTTTTTCCTTAATATTTATTACTTTAAGAAATCGCCAACAGGTTGCACTGCGGTGCAGAGATTTTTCCACTTTGGTTGCACACGCTGTTTAATGAACTTTTTATGTTTTGCTTTTTTCACAATTTTTTTCCTAATTTATACGCTAGACCGTCTTTGTCATTGCTATATTTGCTGTTTACACACATATCGGTTTTAAGGTTTGAAAAACTCAGTAATATTCCGCGTAAAGATTGAATGGTTATAGGTTTCTCTAAAGGGATCAAAGAACCGAATAGCATTCAAAGGGATTCAAAACGTTTCTTATTAACATTTATGGAAATTTTAAAAAAAAAAAAAATATTGATTTATTTGTTTCAATTCCGTTACGTTTAACAAAAACTTTACTCAATAATCTTTGTATTGGGCTGAAAAAAATTGTTTAAAAAGCCGAAAACATACCCTCACATAACAATCACGAATGGTTCACAAAAAAGAACCGAAACAGAGAAAAAAAAAACATTTCAATGTAAACATAAAGATACGACAGTGCATTCTAATTTGAACGCACTCAGGATATTAATGAGCTTTCACTTTGTTTTCCCGGGCTTAGACTAGGCAATAATATGTTTGAAGGTCTTGTGCCTGAAAGTAGGCAATTAAATTTTTTCCAAACGCATGAATTGTTTTTGTTCAGATTTGGATTAGAGATAATCTTATTTACACTTATCTATTCCACCCTTTCACATCCTAAGCTCTTAAGGCTGACAGTCAGCAGACAGAGGAACATGGCCTCTGAGTCGGAGTCGGAATATTAACCAAAAATCGGGAATTTACGCTGGTCCTCATAAGCATTTCTGACAAAATAATTTCGGCATATAACACAAACAGTCACGATTAAGATAATTTGCCGGCGTCCCTTAATTATAAAAGGCATCGTAGTTTGACAAGATATTTGTATTTACATAAAATTTCAGTCGTATATTCTCATTTTGTGCTTTTGGTGTTCGATTGCACCCCCGTTTCGAATTTTGAACGTTTCAAGCGACAGTGAGCGTTAATTTCAATGCGGACAAGCAGCAAGCAGCGAGCAGTTTTTTGCTTCTCTTGCACGCATTCTAATTAGAAGCTTTTTTTTATTGTTTCGTTGGTTGGTTGGTTGGTTGGCTGGCTGGTTGGTTGGTTGGCACTCATTACAGAGAATCATATAAATTCGGAAGTTCATACAAGTGCACAGTAAACAATCGAAATTTTGAGTACAAGCAGCCCACACATATATTCATTTACACAATTGAATTGAAAATGTCGGATTTAATAGCAACAACAATACTAAAAAAGAACTGACATGAATGTATTAATTCGTTCTCAAATAATGAAAATCGACGCAGTTACCGACAAAAGCAATACAAAATTCGAAACAATCAAACAAACAACAAAATATATAGACGTTCGTCGTCTCAAAAATGAGTAACAAATCAGTTTCACAATACATACACAAACATAAGGTGCTGAAAAAATTTATTCCAACAAAGTATACTTTGCGGGTTTTAGCGAAAAAAAAGAAAACAATTAAATAAAAGAAAAAATTTCAAGTAAATTTTTATATATTTTTTCTGTGCTCCCCATAAGAGTCTATTGTTTCTAGATTTTTTAATACATTATTTGTTGTGGTAGTGGTACAAGCAAGTTGTCTGGATTTAATAAAAAAACACCAATAAATAAAAAATATTTTATCAAAATTTGGTATTTTTTTTTGTTTTTGCTTTTTGTTTCTTTTTAATTAACAATAATTAATTAACAATTCTATTTTCTATGATTTAATAAAAGTAAAGTAAATGCGGTGAAAAGCAGGTGTAGAGAAAATTATGCAAAGCAAGAGTGCGCGCGCGGGGAAAATCGATTCCTTTTATTTTACTTTAGAATGATATGCAAATTTCGAATATAAAGAAAAAAAATATTTTGAATGATTGTTACATTTTCTTGTAATAAAATTAATTTCTTTATTGAAGAGTTGAAATTGTAATGACGTTTGTGTGGTGGTGGTTGCAAAGTGTAATCTAAAGTAATCTAAAAAATGTTAAGCCTAATAATAAAGACAATTGCTTAGAATGAAACGATTCGAAATTGTGGTATGAAAAGGCGAGTGCGTGGACATTGAAGGCTCGATTATCTCGATTAGATTATCTGATAAAAAAATTCGTTTAGAACAATTGTGATTTTTTTTAAAGGACTTATGGAAAAAATTGAAATAAAATGCTCTTGTTTTTATTGCCGATGGATATGTCAGCGATTCGCTCAGGATCATTTTCGGCTTGAGCTCTTGGGAATGTAATTTATATACATATATATATATATGGATCTGGTCACCATAAGCATTTCCGAATATAATCCCGGAAATTAATTTAAGGATATCCGTGTGTTTCACATTTCTATCTTCACTTTCTCTGCTTCAAGTATGGGTACACAGACGTACACACACAAGTGTGTGTGTCTTTTTTTCACGGACGTAGTGGCAGCAGGCTCCCAACTAGTGGTCCTAAGACATTTGGATAAACACTACTCTGATTACCATCAGAATTAGGGCTCCGTCTTGGTTTAACAGAATTAGCGCTCCGTCTTGGTCTAATAGAAATTGTTTGTGTGTATATGCAATATGAAACTGGGGCTCCGTCTTGGTTTAATTAAATATGTATTAAGATCTTCATGGATTTTTGGTAACTATATAATCCTACATAAACCTCGCATATATATGTTTATATATGTTCATATATAGATGCATGCATGTACCCATGTATGAATGTATGTGTGCAAAGCCTATATATATATATATATTTTCTTTGTGAAGGAAGATCTTTCAAGTGCCATTATTTTGACTTTGTCGTTCAGTAAATATGAAACTTGATGTTCGAGTTCCTTACTTAAAAATTTTTCGGTGTTCCTCTTGCTCTGCCTATTCAATTTTCGATATATGTAATTGTAAGCATATTAACATCTGCCCATGGAAAAGCTTTTTATAATTTTACTCCTGGATATCACATCCGTTTTGAATTTTGTTAGCACAAACGGTACGACGAAGTGCGTAAACTCTTATCGTTTAGCGATAGAAGTGTTGTGTTCCACTCAGAATCCTCAACGCAGAATCTTTGCACTTGAAGCTCACGCCATGTGCCTTTAAAACCCGGCAAACATAGCAAGCCGAAAACAAGTCTCAACATAAAAAGAAATACATAAGAAATGCTTTCGCATAAAGTGTAAAAAATTGAGTGAAATTGAAATTAAAAAAGAAAAAAGAATTTATCACTTTTTTAAAGACAATAAAGAAGCTTTCGAACACGAAGAGGAAGAGGAAGAGATTGGATGACA
>KK500017.1:305992-350992 GCA_000688715.1 Glossina pallidipes | reverse complement strand
TTCAAGCAATTGATTGAATTAATTCTATAAAAAGTCAATGCAAAATAAACAGAACAATACCGTCCATTGGAAAGGCAATCAGAACTGATATAACAAGAAGAAGAAGACGAAAAAAACTAACTAGTTTTACAAATACTAACGAGAAACCATTTAACACAAGTTCGAATACAAGACCAAGGACAGCAACATTGATAACATGATATAAGAACATTTTAAACGAAAAGAAAACGAAAGAATTAATTGAAAAGAAAAAATTCCAAACAGAAAATATTCCACTGTAGGCCTATAATACGTACATAACAGGTCATTAACCTTATAGTTTATTCACCAAAATGATGTTTGTACATATAGAGGTAATCATCTTTAAAAAATGATTTTTTTTTTTGGTTTTGTTTTTTATGCATAGATTGCCAACTTTATTGCTAACTCACCGACCGCAGCTACTTATGTACAGGCTCAGCTGAACAACATTAACAGCCTGAGTATGGCAGCAACGGATCAACAGCTTTCGTCGGGTACAGTAGCGGCAGTAGCGTCTGTAGCCACAGCTACGGTTAGTGGTTTACCAATAGTCACCTATAACGGCAATCAATATTGTGTAATCACTCACACGGGTGATGTAGCGGCCATGGATAAGCCTGAACTACTTCAAGTCACCACCGATAAAGAAGGCAAAACCAATTTCGTATTGATGTCGCCACCGATGCAAATGCAAAACCCTAACGGAACAGTAAATCATTGAAAGGATTCAAGAAGGACGGAGCGAAAGAGAAGAAGAGAAGGCGCAGAGGGAAGTGAAATTAAAAGCAGAAGTGCGCATCAAGTAAAAGTTGTAATATAACAGGTTTTTAAAATAGAAAATTTTTGGTATCCACATGTTTAGTGTTGATTGCAAGACTCTGGCGATTGCTCCACCTGCAGTTCCAAAAGGTGTCTACTCATACATATTGAGTGAATAGAAAGCTGCACCGAATGTAATTAACTTTTGTGCCGTTGGTGGGAAATGTCCAACAATTGATAATTTCCAAGAACTGTAGGGTTTTTGGATAGTCTAACGAGAGATTCGCGCGCGCTTAGGCTTTAACTCCAATTCGTTTGAGAGGTTGATCGCTGGGGTCACAAGAATGTCTGGGTTGACTGCTTTTCACACGAATTGATGCATATTTAGGAAGCGAACCCGAGTCCGATTATAATAGAAAAAGTACTTTAAAAATTTTGACTCTTCCGCGTACAGAGAGATCACATTGGGGTGCAAAACGTTAAGATCTTGCAACCTAATCTAACCTAAGCCGATAAATAAATTAAATAATCGCAAGACTTAAGGTGCCTTCCATTCTTGTTACGATGAAAGATTGATTGGCAAAAAAATTGGAGTATTGATGAACATGTTTAGAAAATTGTGTCTAAAAAATGCATCCATTTTTCCTTCACAAAGGGTGTCCAATATGAAAAAGGTTTGCATATCTTATCGCAATCGATATGAAACCTCGTTACCGGTCTAAGCAATGCACTCATGGAGACTGCGGCTTTGTTTGAAGATTAATTCCAATCTCGGCTCTTATATGGAATATAGCTGAGATTTTAGGTTCGCTTCTCTCCTTCTGAAAGCCAAATTTGTCGAGTTATAAGCCTACTTTGTACACACCACACTAAATGCCCTAAGCCTGTTTATGATCAACTACTTAATGATTTTCTTTTCTAAAAAAACAAGCTTCGAACCGACCACCACTCTTGCACTTTCTATGTATGAAGTGTTTAACTACCGACTTAGCGTACTCTCTACGCCAGACGACGAAATTGCACAGGCTGCTAATTCTAAGTTTCTTCACTGCCTGTGCAACAAGCAACAAAGCTTTGTGTCAGCCTAATCGCAAACGTCTCCACATCTACGATGATAATAAATATCACAACTATATAGTGTTTGCTGTATAAAAACCTGCTATATTATATATGATGTATGATATGCCTGAAAATCTTTTGTGAACTTATGTTAATTTTATTATTTCTTACGATTTTTTTTTTATCAAATTTTGATATGAATTCAAGAGAGGATTCGACCTCATTTAGAGATTCTTAAAATAGACTCAATAGGAATGCGATAAAAGTAAATTTCAGCATAGCTCTCCTAAGCAGTTAAGTACTTTCATGTTTCATGGACTTGAGTTAAGCTCCCTGCAAAAATCTTTAGATATATCCCAAAATTACTTGTAAAACTAGTGATAGATGATGGATCAGATGAAAAACAGCATGCAGTAGATTGCCAGATTTGTAAGATTTTTAGAGATCGAATTTGTACATGGATATATATACTGTTCTTCCTGACGTGAGATGCTTATCGAAAGGATGTATTTGGATCATCAACCAGATACGGTGGTGCACGTCCACAATGCAATATCTTTTTTACTTTTCCCATTTGGGACTTGATTTGATGTAAGTTTTTATAAGTTCGTCCCTGTGTCAGTTAAAATGAGTGTAAATTTGCTCAAGTCTACTCTCACAGTCAGAGTTCTCAATGAGAATATTTTGTTAATTAGGCCGAACTTGGATAAATTGAAATGTCAGAGGAAACTTGTATCTCCTCTTTCTTTAAAGGTTCTTAAAGACGCTTCCATTTTTGCTACGATTTAATTTCATTAATTTGTGAAAATTCTTCAGGCTTTCGCTTAACTTGTTTTAATTATTATTTAAAAATTTGATTGATTAAGAAAGAGTTTTAATGTAAATAAAAATCCATTTAATATTTGATATAAATGCAGTCCATTGTATACATGTTATGCCGTAATTAAGGTAAATATCGAGATCATAACTAATAATGAAGTTTATAGTTTAAGTATTATTTGCTAACGAGAGAAAGTACATATGTTAATTTTTGTGGTTGCATTAAATGCTTTTTTATTTATTAACGAAACTGAACGCAGCTTAACGACAAGATCAGACTTTAAATTACGATAATCTTAAGTTAAAAACAAAAGTAAAAAAAAAAGAAGAAAACGAGAATAAGAGAAATTTACACACATTTACAAATCAACATATCTAAGATAAGTAAAAAGTAAAAGAAAACAAAACATAAAATAGAATAAAATTTTAAAATTATTTTTTAATTTTTTGGTTTGTTTTTTTTTTTTATCAGTAATTAAAATATGTGCAATTTTTTCTGTTATATTATCTCCTCTCACACTCCCACTTGCAATCCAGTTATTCTGTCAAACAGATAAACATTTTCTTAGTTATATACGACGATGTACATTTGCATATGTATGTGTATACGTGTTTGTGTATTAAGAATAAGCAACATAATTAAATATCGTTTAGAAGGCGTAAGTATTTTAAGATTTTTAAATTCAATATTTATTATATTAATGAATTTTATGTGTGTGTATGAAAAATTCCATAATATGTATATATATATATGTATATATGTATATTTATATCTATATATATATATATATGTATTCATGCAGACATGTATGCTTTCTAAGTCCACAAGACAGTTTTTTTTTAAAAATTATGGAATGAATGTGTGAAATATATATAAAAAAAAAAAAAACGCAAGAAGAAAATATAACAACAATAACATTGTTAATAAAAAGCGAAATATGAAAATAATTGAAATAAAAATATTGTCATAAAGGAAATAATTATTTATTTATGAATGTTACAAAACACTGGATGCGTCCAATATACTCCTAGTAGTTCGTTAGTTAGTTCATAAAGAAAAAAAAACGCCGGAACTTGGTATACTTGGTATTCGAGACAACTGTATACTTGTTGCATGCTTTTTAAAATATTTTTGGGCTTAATTTTTGAAAATCATCCTTTTTCGGACGGACAAATGCCTAGATAAGCTTAAACCGATTCCACCAGCTGCGTTAATTGATTGTGCAACTATGCACTAAAGCTTGAGAAAAAAACTCATTAATTAATCAATGAACCCTTGAATCAACTCTAAAAGAATAGATCGCTAATTTGATTGAGTGGTTTTGATAGCAAACAACACTGTTTTCATTTCTTGCTTAATCGCGTTCGCGTCAGTTCGCGGGAAAATTTGTTGAATTTTACGCCGGGATAAATGCTGTTGGAAATTAGAAAACTTTTCAATTGGAAAATTGCGAAAAATGTGAAAATTGCAAGGAACGCCAATAAAATTCCCATATAAATCGCGTTTCTTTAGCGCTTCGCTTACATGCTTTTGTTTTCGAAAAGTCCAAAAATTGCCCGCCATTTTGTATTGTGCTAAAATGCTTTGTCGCGATGATTCTCATAAGTTTTTTTCACGGCGGTAGTTAATTTCGTGGCCTCGCCAAGACTTTTGTGGGCGGTTGTGTTGATAAGATAAAGAAAGCATCAGCAAAGCAACAAAAGTAAAATAATCAAGACCTCGGAGGTCTAAGCATTGAATAATAAAAAATTAATCGCAATGTGTGCGGATTCTTTGCTCTTGTTCACGAAAATATATTCCGAGCTTTATGTAACAATAAAGTGCTTTTCAGTAAATTGCAAAAAATTCTCATAATTCGCGTTTCTTGTGTGCCAATATGTCTGATATTAAGAAAATTCATCTTGTATTGCACGGAAATGTCGTTTCTCGTAAAACAGGTGTTTCTCGTAAATTTTTTTAAACTTTTCGGAGACTTTTTGTGGGCCTTTGTGTTTACTGCTGTTTCGATTTTAAAGGAATGTACAAAAACGAAAGAATTGGAAAAGTAATAAAAGTAGTTAGCGGGGAAAGCAAAAAGGGATATCGGATTAATTAAGAGTTCGGAAACGTAAGCATTCAATAATAAAACAATTAGTGGCAATGTGTTCTTATTAAATGTACGCTCTTTGGTCATGTTCGTGAAAATATATCCCGAGTTATACGCAACAAAAAAGTGCTTTTTAATGAAAATTGTGAAAATTGTATGTAAAGAATGCCAAAACAAAAATGTTAAGAAATTGTCGGATGTTAAGAATCGCTGTTTTAAATTAAATTATATTGGAAGGGCCCCTTCTGCTTTAAAAGTAATAGCTTCCAACCCGCGGCTTCGCACGGTTTCCAACAATTTGTTGTATTGATTTTCGTGGGCGGTTTTTGCTACATTTGTTCCACAAAATGATGTGAATATTTTCAATTAAGACGAATGTAGGGTATAAAAGGAAACATTAATGTTGAAATACCGGAAATGCTAAACACTTGAACACTAAATTATGAAGAATTAAATTAAGTATGTTGTTATTAAACGCAGATTCGTCGTATCTATTTTCAACCTGGAGGAAAGAAAATGTTTGTGAAAACTACTAGAGGTAAGTGAAGTCTTAAAACCTTTCATTGTCCTATTTTCATTTTTATATATCATATTAAATAGATAACCTTTACCTTTACCTGAAGAAGGCATAGCATTCGCGGAGACGCTTTAGAGGTTGATGAAAGTTTTAAAGTGATCTTCCTAATGCAAAGCCGTTCTTCACAGGTTCACGAATGTTCTAAACCGTCTTTTGCTTGTACAATCTACCAGAAGCACGCATATTTCTGCATAAGCGTATAAGAAGAGACGGTTTAGAATTTTTATCAGTCTTCAACATACGGTTATATTTCATAAATTGTTGGTCAATGAGGGAACTTCGCAACGTCTCGCTGTGTTATTTGCTTATACTTAGTTTTTACATATAGTTATTCTTCAAATGTGGAGAACGTATGCGATGTATTATTCAAACAGAATTATATCTAAAGCTTCGCGCATATATATAAATAGTCGGTGTAGAAATATCCAAAAAACGGATCGTTCCCCTTGTTGCATCGTTAGATTTTGATTTTCACTCTCGAGTCACCACTTTCCAAACATAGTTAAAGCAGACTATAACTTTGCATATAAGGGCTCCTTACTTTTAAAAAGCTTACCCGCATGCGCGCTGCATCCAAATCTATTTAGGGCGCTAAGTGAGAGAGCATTTGTCGTTAAGTGTTGCCCTTTTCAAAATTTCTAACTCATCACATCCGTAATAATCGCAGTGACAATAGGTCGACTTTAGCCTGCATATTGGATTAATTTTTCAGCTGATAGGGCAAATATATCAAAACTGGCGGAAGTTAGTTATTATTCAAATTATGCGAAACTGTTAAACATAATTAACAAAACAATCCGAAATGGTTATATTTATTATGTTTATGAAATTTTTTTATTTATTTAAAATAACAAAGAAAACCTGATTCGAAAAACACAAACACTACAAAGTAAACAAACATCGCTATATATACATATAAGTACATTTACATATTTCCAGATTTAAAGACTCTTATAGTACATGAAATGTTTTAATTTCTGTAGACAAACTAAACTAATAAGAAATATTGCAATTTTGCATTTTGTTTTCAATTGACTGCAAGTAGGTGTTGCTCGGCTTTGTTCATCTAACATGCAAATTCAATTAATATTTCGTATGAAAAAAAATGAAAAAAAAAAAGAGTAAAAACTACGTTAAGTAAGTCTCTCCCTAATACGGACAGCGGAATTGTTTAACATTTGCTGCTTGCTTCTCAAAGATAAAAAACATTGCATTGGGTTTCAATGTTAATAGGCGAACAACTTTGCGAACTGTGTCTCCATTTCGACTAAAGAACTTGTAAATATTGATGACGTAGACATTTGATTGATTCTATTATGGTAATCGAGAGAAGAAATGCTGAACAAGTTCGCAAGATTCCTACACAACCATCATCATCAGTGAGGTAAGCTTACCGCAGTTGAGGAACTTAACGTGCTGCCGTTTGTCGGGCTGTAGACTATTCTTTTACATCATTATCCGCAATTATTTCACCGTCATGAAAACATAAGCTACTGCGTAAATGTTTTAAATTTTTCGCTGGCGTGTGTCGCGATTGCCGTCTTTCAGAAGTATGTGACGATTTCGTATTAATTGCTGTGCTTGCTGGTGTTGCTTGTGGCGTTTGGTTAACATCATCTTGTTTGTTGTTATTGCGGCTTGTTTTATTTATGGTAATTGCGTTTTGTGTATGTGAACTATTCAAAGTATTGATGATATCGTTGTTATTGTAATTATTGTAATCTGTATCGCCTGGTTTAAGGCCACCTTTTACTGCTTTAGCTTTATATGGTAATGTTGTTGTTATCATTCCGTAATTGTTGTTATTGTAGTAGTTACCGCGAACTGGTAGTATTAGTGACGGGCAAGGCGGTAAATATCCATAAATCATATTTGGTTGGCCGGGTCTGAAAGTGGGTGTTGTTTTAATATATTTAGGTTGCAACAACATCAATATATAATCATTACCATAGCTTCTATCGTCCCACTCTGGTTGATAACTTGTGAGTCTTCTCGGACGCACAGCACCTCTCAAATGCATATTATTCATCCGTTCTTCGATATCTTCGTAGTCATATGGATAAAAGTGATTTCTTAAGACTCTCCTCGGCTCAGGAATCAAAAAGTCTCTTTGATAATTCAATTTTTCCCGTCGATGATCTAGGTACGCTTGATCGATTTGTTCATAATCGTGGAAATTGTCTTCTAAACGTCGATAGTCGTGATCGTATAACGGTTCGCGTCGATAAGGATGACGTCTCTCGTTGAGTCTGTCCGGGGAATATTGCATTTTGATAGGCTGATGTTGATTTTCCAAGCGATCTTCCCGGTATCTTGGTCGATTGTTGAAAGACTTCCTTAAATTATCCTCTTTCTGTTCCGCAATATTTTCAGATGTCTTCAGTTGTTGTTGACTTTCATTATTGTTGTTATTCACTTTAGGGCTTTTCTCCTTTTCTTCACTAAAAGTTCTAACATTATGTTTGACTTGTAGTTTCGGACTATTTTTTGTATTCAATTCCACGTCGCGTTTATCATTCATATCCATTTTAGGTTTTCTCATATTATTCCGTTGCATTTGCGGTTCCGGTTCATTGACATAATCGTAGAATTGAATTTTCGAAGTGTAAGCTTGTTGCTTTTTGGCAGCGGTATAAGCCTCATCGACTACACTTCCAGGCAGTTCCAGTTTGGTGGCAGTGGGTTTTTCCGCGATTTCATTTTTCATTGATTTCGAGTTTCTCGCAAGTCTTCTTGTATTCTTTGTGGTGACGTCTTCATTTAAATTATCGTAGAACTGTATGGACGATTTGGTGAACTCTCTTTGAAATCTTTCTTTAACATCGACTTCATCATCATCCGTTGATGTTTGTTTTTTTAATTGCGGTCTTTCGCTTCGATCCGATAGAACGCTGTTTCTACGTTTCACTTTACTCTCAACGGCCGAATCAACTTTCGTATCGTCGGGCCAATATAAATGAGATTCTAAACGATTTTGTGTTGGCGTTCCATGGCGATCAATCATTCTGGGCGGCAGACCCGTAAAGAATTTTCCATTTATCATTTTTTTTTATTTTTGCGTTTATTTGCACGCGATATGATTGCTAGGCGATCCGCCAACTGTTTCGTACAACGTTATAAGCTCAACTGAATGCGAAAAACAATTCACTCAGAATTCACTTGGCTGAGAAAGAGAAAAAGAAAAAACAAAAGCGCAACTTACTTATGGTGCTAAAGTCGTAGGTGTTCAAATGCCAATCACACAGCATCAACATGAGCAGCTCTAGCACTGAGTTTGTTTGTCATCGCCGTGCAATGAATGTTGTATGCACTCACGATCTGATATCCAATATTTTTGTATATCATTAACGATACTCACAATTAATGTAACCACGAATAGCTTAAATCACACACACATACACACACAGGTACACACGTACACATTCATTCATTTAATCATCCATCTATTTGTTTTTTAAATTAGTCGTCATTCAGTAACGTGGACATTTTTACTTATATGTGGATGTGTGTGTGTGCGAATAATTTATTTTTAAATGCTGTTTCGTTGTCTGCTTTGGTCGATTCACCGACGCCTCCAGCCGAAAATATGGATTTGTTAAACTTACAATTCTCTTATGTGCACAGGTTTCTCACTTTGACTTTTTCAACGCGTTTTCTTCTCAACCAAGTTGTACGTGTGTGCGTATATGTTGTATGTTATTTGATTATGTGAATATATTCTTGTTTTTTTGGCATTTATTTTATTTGGCTCTGAAATCAGTTATAGAAAAGGCAGCTGACCTTTCTTAAACACACAACCAAAAAAAGAAGAAAAACAAATAATTTTCTTACATCAATGATTTTCTGCAAACATTCGAAACGTTTACTTTTTGAGTTTATTTCCAAAACGAAGCTTTTCTGAAGGATAAACAGCATTTTTTCAATTTATCCAAAACGTATTAAGATATGAAGTCTTTCTATAAAATTTCAAACATTTGCAATAATTGCTGGCTGATCGGTCCGATAGATTATTGTGGATGGTACGCGATGTAGGGCAATGGCGAGTGGAGCAGAAAAATGGTTAGGAGTAATTTGAACTCTCCCAACAAAACTAACTAAAGGGTAAAAGTAGAAATAGTGTAACAACAGTTCTTAGAAAATCGGCGAACTCTATGCCAGAGCGCTACCAAATATCAAAACATTTGATTTCCTATGGAGTTCTCAATGTTTTCATTCAAGGCCTCTTATCTTATCTTGGCTCTCTATTCACATACAATGGCTTTAGAGGCAACGTCTACCCTCACCTCACATATTTTTTGACCTATCGACCTGTCGCAGTACAGATCTTGTAAAAGTTCAGCAAGGGTGTACTGAATGTCGCAACTTTAAGAAGAACTTTATAATTTTTTCTCTAAAGACTAAGGGCGATTCACGGAACATAAAGGCACAGTAGCGTGAGAAGAGATTTTTCCCTTGAAAGAGAAATCAAACTGTGCAATTATACAGAGCACACCGTGACGGACCTGATTGGAATCGCTATTTTCCTCCTACTCTAAAACCGCCTACGTTGCTGTTGTCCTTAGGTCAGCATTAGTAGCCGACTCTACAAGATTCTTGACAACTGTTTGTGAGTTAAAACTTCATGGTTATAGTTGGTGGGAACGATGGTGAGTCGGTAAATTGAGTGATTGTTATGCCATTAGATTGCAGCCATTCCCTATTTCTCTCTGGCGGTCACCGGGTTGCACGTATAGGAGAAAAGCCCCAAGTGATTGGTCATCTTCACCGAACAAGAGGAAAAAACGTAGAAATTGATAAATTTTCCGAATTTTGCTTCTGCTTCGCTTTATATTCATTTCGGGATATTTTACTTGCTAGACTTTAATGTGTGTACACTGATTGAGGACAAACGCAGCACGAAAACTATTTAAGTATAGTGACGGCGGGGTCATACTTGCAATCCTCCTCCGAGACCGGAGACTAATAGACTCTACAATTTGCGTTAAACCTTTTTTGACGTGTTCTATGACTAGACAGTTCTAAGCAGCTGCTGGAGGGATATGTTGGACTATTTGTTATTAAAAAGTCCTGTTAGCACTTGGTTGCAGGCGCAACGCGGCAAGTCGACTTTAAACCTTGACGTTATTTTCGCAATTCTTCCAAGTCGAAGTCTGAGTCGATTCAATCGCCCTGATGATGGTGCGGTTGAGAAGACGCCAAAATCAAATGAATAATCATGGAGTTGCTTAGAAAATTGTAAGCTACGGGCTACTCCAGGGGACTCCACTCGGTTTGCTTTGATCTTTTTTGTTTTCATTTTTTATCTGCTGTGTGCTAAGGGCATTCATAGGGAGGAGGAAGGGCAATTTTCACCTTTTTGTGTGTCGGCGCTCAATTCTTGGGTCAACCATTAAAATGTCTCGGATATGGGCGAATGCGACAAATGTCCGAATTGAAATTTTCCTACAAGTTTTAACGATTAATGTGAATTTGTGTACCGTTATGTTTACACATAACTGTACAATAAAATGCAGTAGAGACGCGATTTAATGCATAATTAACTTCACTTGATGCTTTTTGTTTAACTTTATTACGTATGTTGGCGTTCGTTTCCTAAATTAGTGAAATTTAAATTTATTACGTTGTCATCATTTAATGTGGGATTAAAAAAAAGGAGGCGTAAATGTCTCTCTGCTTACATGAAGTGCAAGTAGGTTTTTTTTTGAATAAAAAAACTTTACAAAGACTTTGAACTTGAGCTTGACCTTGTGAAAGCTGAAAATATTTGCAAAACCGCAGTTAAGGTAAAAACAATTATCAAACTTTTCACAAATAAAGTCATTTTACGTTGACAGTGTAAGCTGCCAGTCAAATCAATCAATAATTTTATAAAAATGAAAGAAATAATTAAGCCAAAGCAAGTTATGAATATACATATATTCATATATATATCTATATATGTGTGTATAATGCATGAAATGTTATACGGGTTTCCTAAATATCTAATATTTGAAAGTGCTTTGCGAAGAGATTACATAAGAATATCTATGTTGGGCAAATCATATGTTTTTTTCTGTTTTAATAATTGATTTCACTTTAGAGCCGGTTATGTCGGTTTTTCTTTCCTTTTCCGTTGAATGTGTTCCGTATTTGGTGTACATCCCGCCATGATAATTGCAATGATGATGATGATGATGATGATGATGAAATTGGAAAAGTCAGGAAATGACATTGAGGAGAAAAGTATACCATTTACGTTTGCCTGAATGCCGTTCAACTAACAACTAAGCGTCTAAGCGTCTTGTAATGGAAGAAATTCGAAATTTTTCAAATATTTGAACTTTACGTTTTTTATTTATTTCGTTCGTATATCGTGGTTTAAGTGGAAAACAATTACGATAATGACTTTTAGAGAAAAACGTATGCAACACAATTAAAAAAGTTTATATCGATGCGAGAAGAGAAGAGGAGTGGAGTGATTATCTCACACGACTGGTAAACGCAATTTCCAAAAAAAAAGAAAAAAAGCTGTAAAAACTTTTACTTCGCGCTTCCTTTCCTTCGGTATTCTAATTTTTCGTATTTAGTAGCCGACGTAAAGAGGGATCGATGAGAGACAGAAGAAAACAAGTCAAGTAAGTGTTTGAGGCAGTTTCGGTTGTTTTTCGTTTCTTTGGGTAACCGTAACGCTTTTTTTTTTATGTAAATTTTTCTCGCTTATTTGGATAACAACAACAATAACAACGATAACAACAATAATTGACTTCAATCACTTAACCAACTAACCATACACTTAATAAGCCTTTCATTCAAAGCAACCGCAGACACGAGCAGCGGCAAGAAACGAAAAGAAGCAAAAAACTGGTGCAGCCAACATGCTTTATACGTTTTGTTTGCATTTCCTGATGTTGAACCTGAACTTCACTTTCAATGGAATGAAATAATCAAAGATTTTCCAGCCTATTATGCAGTCATGAACTGTTGCAAGCAATCGAAAAGATAGCTTCATTTATTTTTATCTTGGCTTCGGGTATTTATTAGCGAGCTGTGCAGCACACATGCATTGAACACAACAACAAGCATTCACAAGCCTTCACAAGCCTTCACAAGCCTTCACAAATAGTCGCTTGTATACGTAGTTGCTGTTTGTTTGTCTGCATTTGATTTAAACTTAACTTAAAAACACTTTTGGCGTACGCGATTTTTCCGCTGGCCTGTATTTGCAATAAACTGGTTTCACATACTAATTGCTATTGCAAGCAACAACAAATATTTGGTAACATTTCAAAGAATTTACTTTTCATGAGCTGAACGTTATTTTGATAATCTTGTTATAGTGTGTGCGTATCGTTGCATCGTTGCATTTGTCATCGGTTGACACTTGCACATAACAACAAAATAATCAATTATTTGATCAAATTGTTAAGGAAAAAAACCAAAGAAAAAAAAAGACAAAAATTAAAAAATGCTTTTCGTTTAATTAAAATTAATTTAAGTTTACTTGCATTTTAGTTAATTTGAGTCTTAAAAACGTATTTAGACTCCTTTGTTGAATATGTGCACACGCTTTCAAGTGGATTTTACACTCGCTACTACTATTTAAAGATGCATTAAACATTATTTGTGAGCATGAGGATTTTGAAAAGCTTCGAGTTCTATTCGGTCCGTCTGTGTGGCCGAGCAGGCAACGGGTCTCAACTAACAACTCGGGTCCGTTGGGCGGTAGGGTATGGTTGCAAAAAAACCGATAGTCTGAAGTACTAGTGCTAGTGCTTTAAGATTTTAATCTTAGAATTTGCTTCTTTGGCCATATGCTGCTTCCTCAAGTCCAGGCTTTAGGGTTCCCAAAATGCTGAGGACTTGTTCAAAAATAACAAAGTATTGCTTGTAGCTGATCTTTGTCTCTCTCTCGCCCTATCTTTTTCTCTCTCTCCCTCTCTCTCTCACTATTTCACATAGAGGCTCTCAAGGTTCATTTCTGTCATGGCGATCACATAAAGTTAACAACCCCTTCTGGCATGTAACCTTAATTCATCGATGTTGAAACCTTCTTGAAATGTATTTAATATAAATGAAAGGAAACGTGTCACATTAAACAATAAACATGCATTCAAGTTAGCATGAAAATAAAGCTCGTGGAGTATTAGGCTAATATCTGCTTGCGGTCACTAAACACAAAACGTACGAGAGTGCAAAGGCTTTTTCTAAATAAAAAGTTGACAGATCATGGAAAAAAAGTATTTTTTTTGGTTACCTAACCCAATGTATACCTGCATGTCTTGTGTTCGTTGCTGGAACAATAAACTAAAAGTTTCCTTTGTTTGAAAATATGGCTTAATATGTAGTGATTATTGCGCTATTTTTTTTGAAAAATTGATTTCGTTTTTTTTTTTTTTGGTTTGGAAAAAGTCTCTCGAGAATCCGCCATAGAATCGATTGATTTCACTTTATGGCAAAAAATAAAGTTTACCTTGAATTTTCAAGTTGATGAGGCGAGAAAGTTTTTAAAAAATAGGATTTCGAAAGAAACGCTTCAAAAGATTCAAGTATCTCCAACACTCTCCAGCTATATGCTTAGCCGGCTGTTTGGACTGTTTACGGGACCATAAGCTTAAAGATAAAGATTTTGCACTTTTTCCGCTAATACTTTAGGGGAAACACTAACGTGCTTGTTTGTGGCGTCTGTGGGTATATTCGGGGAGATAAAATTACGAGGTAGAAGGCATTATAAGTTCCTGCCCGCTTGAGCAAGAGTTCAAAATTTCTAGGAAAATATTCTTTTATGAGTTCCTTCAACGAGGAGGAGGCTCAAGGAGATCTCCTCCCATAAGCTTTGTTTGATGCATAGTATCACTTTTGCAAATTCACTCTGCGTACGCTCGCCGATGAATGCACTTTAACGAGTATGAAGCAAACTACAAATGTAGCTCCTATTTAAGCGCTTAAGTTAATTTATTTTCAAATCTTTTGAATATAGTTTCGGACTTAAGAGATACTTTGTGTTTGTCGCTTTAATCTGATCGCAAGTCATTGCAGATAATAAGCGCTTATTGATCAATATTAACGAGGCACTGCTGCAATGACGTTCAAGTGTAATTTAATAACAATTCACTCAGAGAGTGACATGAACTGGTAAGAATTGTTTACTTTCCAATTAATAAAAGGAAAAATCTCACGATTCGCATTAATTTTCCCTTAAATCAACAAAAAAAAGGAAAATCTAAAGACATTGAATTTTCGTTAAATCATTGCTTTCTTCACTGCATGCGATAATAAAATATGCCGGATAAATAAATACTTTTTGGTTTTTTTTTTCGTGCACCACAGACCTTGTGTAAATGCATATTAAGTAATTTGAATATAAATCATATTTACATATATACGAAATGTTACAATTGCACACATATATCTCTTTATTTTACATCACAAGCTAATTTGCATAAGGAATAGTGCGATGTAAACAAACACAACACTAGCAAAAACAAGAAGAAGGGCAAAAAAGAGAAATATTTAATTGCTTTTACTGTTTTTTTATTTATTTATTTTTTTCTTAAACTTATATAGTAATAGTAGTTGTACGAGAAAAAACAAGAAGCATTTTTTCAATTGCTGCAGTTGGTCATCGGTAGTGTAAGTAAGCGCAGGAGAAATTGCTTTAAAAAGACAAAGCCTTAGACACGAGATTTGTATGCGTTTGTTTGTTGTAAGCAAAAACGAAAAACAAACCTCCCGTAAAAATAGTAAGAAAATTATGTTGAATGGTTTTTTACACAGTTTTGGGCTCATGAGGAAGTTGGCATAAAACCACTTCACTCATTGGAAAAACTTTCAGTTTCATTTGAGCAACGTACCGTACAACCAACGAAGAAGCGTAAAAATTAATAAAAAATAAATAAATAAATTTATTACCAACATAACAACCAACGACCACAACAACAACACAACGAATGATATTAAATATTAAATAATAATTAATATTTTGTAATAATAAAAACGTTTGCATAAACACCAACAACAACAACAATCTATGCGTGGATTTCGATGCGAAAATTTTTGATTATAAGAAAGTGGAAAAGTGTTTGAAAACACTTAAGTAACAAGAAAGAGAAACAAAAATGAAAACTCTGGTGAATGTAAGTAAATGCTTAAAAAAATGCTTTTCTTTCCTTTTTTTTATGTTACGATAACGTAAATTATTGCGCATTGACGGACGGTTTGTACAAGCAGTTTTATTCAAGAGCTTCCCGGCGTGTTTGGTAAAACAAGCAAAATAAGTGTATGCACCTTGATGGGTTTCCATCTGTCCACTGTTGACTTTTTCAATTTGCTCTTTAAATAGTCGTCGCAAGGATTCAAAGCTTGTTTCGCATTTGCTTTAAAAATTTGTAAGCATTATATGCTTACCATCTTTATGTTTGTGAAATACTTTGTTTATTAGAAAAAACATTTGCTTACGAAAATGTTAATTAGATAAAACCGCGTCATTTCGCGATGAGATGCGCTTTCAAATGAATGTTTTATTCATTTATTTTATATTTTTATTAGTTAAATACAAATGTATTGCTTGTAAAGTTTTCCAAAAGCTGAGGCTAACATTAGACAAAATGATATGAAAAAAAAGTAAGAAAGACACTTGGCGGGCGTCCACCATAATTAATTTAGAATTAACATACTTAGCTTGTTGCATTCTACTCTCCTAGTCTTTCTATGTGATACCCATATCGAAGATATTGCGAAGAAAAAAGTCAGCCACTACGTCGTGGTATCCACCTTAACTAATATACTATTAACTTACCTAGTTTGCCGCGTTCTATTATCGAAGACCGTTTATTTGATACCCATATCGATGGTATTGTTAAGAAAAAATTAGTCGTCCACGTCGCGTTGTCCACCATAATTATTTTAGAATGAAAGCAATTTTAGGCAGGTAACAGGACTTCATTTGATGAATGCACAGTCTTAAATGTTCTGTCGCTTGCCTAAAGGCTAATAAGCCACAGAAAAGTGAATAATTATTTTGATTATTTTGAATACTCGATGTATGGATGACTGTAAGGCGATGTAGGGCACTTAAGATGGGCCAAGCCTCACTGTAATTAAAATGCTAGCCCTGCTCACTCATCGCCTAAGGCAGATGCATAAAATTCGTTTCTCTTGGTCTCTTGGCTAATGGGTGTTAATGTGGATTTTAGGATTATTTTTCATAAGGAATTTGCATAAAACTTGTGTTCGTTCATTCGTGCCGAGGATAGGAATGATAGATTAATGGCTCTCTTTCCTTGAAGTACGGAATGAGAAATAAGGGATGAGGAAACATCCTTTACTTCTAACGGAACATTTCGGCGAAGGATATTCAAGGCAAGTTTAGATTTGAAATTCGATTTTGTTTCGCCTGAGGATTCTTTTCAATCGTCTTCAAAAGTGCACTATAAGGCTGATGGGCTAATGGAAAGGCAGTCGTGTTCACTTTACGGAGTCTCTACATTTGCAAACGCTATGGGAAGTTTATCTCATCTTAATCTTGTCTGGTTGAATGTGAAAACAAGCAGTGGATTGCAATAAACTTAAAAGAAAACCATATTTATTGTTAGCGAACTTTTCCATTAAATAAGTTTAGGAAATGAAAGCGCGAATCAAGACTTCCGTTTCGTGCAGGTGTGGCATTACAACATATTATCAATAATTTGTAATCGCGCAGTTGCTGCAAGATGGCCATAAAAATGGAACCTGTTTAGTTATTGCATCAAGGAAATGAATGAAATGCTACGTCTTTTACACAATTGCTTTAGGCTTCATTTGATCATCTGATCAATTCGCTTTTCAAATGCGATTAAAAAAGATTGTCCCGACATACATACACACATTTGTGTTCCGTTGCAATTGACATCACCTTTGTGAGATTTGCTGGTATTACAATTTTTATTGAAATTTCTCTTTTTATTATAAAAGTTTTTTCTCACCATGTTGTTGGCAAATATAGCCGACTCGTGTGCCCAATCATCGTCGTATTCATATTTCACTAACGGCATAGTTCCGTCAGAAACGCAAATCTCTAGCCAACGACATCCAGCTTCTTATCATCATGTCGATCTGGTGCAAGAGCCAAGTGAACGACGTCGTGTTAAATCCAAATACACAAAGCGAAAGAACTATAAACCATATGAGTCGGTAAGCTTCTGTATTTTATTTCAAGCCATTCGTATGGTTTCGTATAATGGGTGTAATTTTTCCTGATTATAGGAAGAGGAATCCTCTAGCGAAAACTATTCATCTTCTGAAGAATATTCTGGTAATTCTCCGGACTCGTATCGATCCTATAAGGAGAATGACAGTCGTGAATATTCGATTGGCACGCACATTAGAGTTCAACATCCGATAACAATACCCAAGAAAACTTTGCCATTGCAAGGGAAAACGAAATCCAACAAATATTCCACATTGGCCGAAGACTATTCACAAGAGGTACGAGAATTTGAACCATCGGCGGGGACGAAAAAGCAAAAGTATAGTAAATACTATGAACCGCAGGCCATACATATTATTGCTCCACCAAAATCTACGGTTCCTGCTCATATTACTGCCGTACCAAGCAGTGGTTACGATGTTTACGAACCAGAAAACCTATACGCCCACCCTCATATCGAGCATTTGAAGACAGCTTTACGCGAACAACTCAAAGCGGTAGCTTCTAAAAAACAAATTGACAAATATCTAGAGGATCAACAGAAAATTCTCGATGAATCATTGAAACTACAATTACTGAGTAATCCAAAATTCAAGCAGCTGATTAAATTGGCTGAAAAGGAGCAACAGCAGCTTGCGCGAGATTCACATTATAACGATGACTATTTCCCGAACGTTCCGCCACCTTATCACGACAATTACCCTAAGAATTTACCGCCGATTACGACGACTCGTGGCCGTAGACGTCCGCAAAATGATGCATTTAAGTATACGCCAAAACCGCCAGCGGGCAATCTCCTGTCGAAGCCTAAGCGGAAATATCGGCAAGGACATGTTTTAATTTAACTCCAGACGAAAACCTTACGTCGCGTAGGACGTGACAAAAACTTCTTAGGCTTAACTTCTTCTAAGGCTTAACTTGTATAAACGTTAAATGTTCTTTTCGTGTCGGATGTTTGCTTCGGCGCTGTAATCAAAAAATCATTGACTGTAAAAAGTGATGAAAGTTGTTTTGTAATTCTTAGCTAAGGAGCGTATAGACCTTGCTTTCAATTGTCTTAGGGGCACTATAGAGGAATAAGACATAAGAATGGAGAACATCGCTTCCAATTTAATATAGTTTCTAAATTAATTATTAAGATTATTTATTGTAAGTGCGAGAGAGAGAAAAAGAGTTTTTTTATACTTATGCTGCTGTTGTGAAAATCTTGAACCATTTTTTTTTTTTTTTGTTACAAAAATTTGAAAAGTTAAGAAAAGTATTTCCAACTGTAGATGTATTTTCAATACTTTACGGTCCACATGTACATTAAAAGTGTTTTTTATATAAAATCCAATGGTTTGTTTCAATTTTGGGCAACAATTTTCTACTGCGACTTGTAACTAACATAGAAAAATACACTGCTATAATATATACAAAATTATGAATCATTTGCGATTTGCATCTTTTAAAAACTATAGATACATATTTGTATCTTTAACTTTGTATCTTCAGCTTTAGATACAAGTTTTTATCTATATATACAGCTTGTACAGCGCTGTATGAAGAGTATCTTTGTGAACAAACCGCTGCGTAATACTTTACCCCCCAAGTTATGCTACATAAAATTTGAATATATTTAAAATTTTATTGAAATAATTCACGCCAGTGTTGCATTATTTCGTAACACTGCGCAGACTTTTCGCAAATGTTAGTAGAAAATATTCGCTGCGTCTATGGAAAATGATGAACAATATATATAGCTTGGGCTTACACCAAAAAAAAAGAGAAGAACAAGCAACTTACACTTACTTTTATATATGGCTTACGTGGTCTGATCTGCTCGGTTTGTTTACTATGTATTGTAGACTAAAGAGCTGCCAAGCTATTTGTTTTCTTAACGTGTTAAGGAACACGTATAACGCTAACCGCTTCAACCGCTTGAACCGGCAACTTGTGCATAATGAATTCTGCAACATTTAAAAACTCCTGCGATACATGGCGCTTCATTTGCAACATGAGAGCCAGAAGCTATATATATGAGCAATAAAATGCGCATTCTTTTTACACCGAACCTCGAAACCTCGAAAAGAGAATTGTATTTCTTATAGTTATCAACATTTTTCAATAGAAACAGAGTACTTTTTCCCTTGTCTCGTTTTCTCGACCTTAACTTACACAGAGCGATTCGAAAGTTCATTTGAGGACAAGCAGCTACATAAGTTTAAAAAAAAATCGTTTAGTCACTTTATATAGGAAAACCTCTCTCTACACATTGCACTTTTGTATCTTTCGACCCTCGCAGGCACATAACAAACACATATGTATTTATTATCACCATATTGTCTAATTCCCATTATTAGTTAATGTTGTTTATGTCTCATTATTCTGAAGAATTGAATAAAATAATAATAATAATAAAAAGGGATGCAGTAGTCAATAGTGAGAAATCTATAGAAATTCGAGACCATTAATTAATGTTGTAATGAAGACATATATTTTTGAACAAAGTGAGTAGCAATGCAATTGGAGTAAATTTTATGAGTTCATATTTTACAATTTTTCATTATGGCATTTCCCGGCCTTTACGTGAGAAAAATAACTCGCAGTTTTTCAATTCTTTTTGAATAGGTACGTGTAGAATGCGTGTACCTAAAGCACTATTCACACACCCACACTTAAAGTGCATTCTGATGATTCAATCATATACGTTTGTGCGCCAATTGAAATCGCGTTAAGAATTTTAAAATTTTCATTGGGGACAGTATTTTTATCGCCTGCGTAACGTGCCTATGAAGGTTTCCAGCTTCCAAGAGCAAGAGTCTTGCTTCGGAGGAGCTTCTGAAGCTACCCCTAGAAAAAAAGAGATTGCAAGAAGAAGACTTGCTTGGATAACCTTGAACCTATCAGTGTAATATGCAAAAAGTAGTGTTTAGAAACAATTGTATCAGTCGAAGAGGCAGTTGGACTTGTCCATCTACTCGTTATATGATTTATGCCAGCTGAAATTTGCATCTTTAATAATTGCAAGCATTTTTCAAGGAAGGAACAGTGATTTTATTTACAGTAAAGCACTCACAATAGGAATTTTACGCTCCACATAGTCGAGAGCGTGCGCGCTTGGCGGCCTTGATCTTTGTTCTATTCCCACGCCATAGGCTGTTCAAACGATTATTACTGTTTTGTTTTAACGAATGGTTTTGTTGAAACTTTTATTGTCTTGACGTGAAAGTAAACATATAATTAAATCACAAAATCGTAAACAACTCGATGTAGAAATGGCGCTGTTCTTCCTACCGGTTAAATGTGACTAAGGTACTTGTCGTTACACAAAACATTCTAGGCGTAAGCGAATACACTTCAATTATAAAAAAAATTGACCTTGAAAAGCATTAATTTCATTACTTCGAACTGATCATAGAAAGCTTGACGTTAAATGTACGAACACATATACGCGGTCGTCATAATAAACGTGAGAATATGTGAACGAGTTGGTCATCCGCATAAAACTCGTAAAATGTGAAATATATGAGTTAATAATTTTCGTTCTTTATTAATGCTGTAGCGAAAACTGTTTAGCGGAATAAATTTGTAGATATACGCAAGGAACGATGCATTTCCATTATGAGGTATATTTTGATTTTATGGAAAGCAGAGAGATCGGCAGACGGTAATGTCCATTTTTATTTTCGGTATTGAGAGCGTGCTGGTAAGATTTCTTGTCATAGGGCGCATCCGTGTAGGTACTGTCGTACTTGTGGGCCGAGGATCGAACAGCCGAGTGTAAGGACAGACCGACGGGCACAAGTCGTGTTAGGCTGAAGGGCATTCGGACATTAGTAAATTCATGTAGGGTTCCACATCGCTCAAAAGTCCGTATGAGTTTTATTTTTGCAGCCTATGATGTTAGAGCAACAACTCTTTTTAAAGTGAATATTAGATACGAATCCAGTGTATAGGAGAGCGTTAAGTTTCTCTGTTTTATTAATTTTACATGTTAGCAGGTTTCTCTCTAGTAACTAACTGTAAACTTTTAAAGAATTGAATAATTAATTAATTGCTTTCAATTAAAATTACTATGGTTTTATGTGTGTGTCTGTAGTGTGTGCATAAATTATTAGAAAAAGTTTCGGATTCGTTGTATAAGAGCTGCTTCAGAAGAATGTTCTCACATTTTGTTTTGTTTGGGCTACACTTCTACAGCCACTATGTGGGTGTGTATGTCGCAAAAACAGAAAACGTAATCGTACACTCCCAGTGTACACATACACATATAGAAATGCGTCTACATACATACTATATATTAATATTTCCGTTAAAAGCTTTAAAAATTCTATTTGCAATATACTTGCATACTAAGCAAGTACATGTGCTCACACATCCACGTTATGAAAACTTGTTTCTACAACTTTACGATAATTTTTGCTTGCTTCAGTTTCTTAGCGCGTGCATTGTTTTATTTATACATTAATTGGCACAATACATGATTTGATAACTTTCCACTTTGATGGAATGCATGTTTTTGCATTTTTCAACTTACTTCTCTATCACACTCTATAGCGTGTCTATACATACGTGTATATGTAGATCGATAAACATGAGCATAAAAAGTAGATGTAATAGCATTTGATTTGTTAATTGGATGCGAATAAATATATTGTTGTAATAGGCATTCAAAGGCCTATCAGTTCTACTCTCTACATATTCATATACATTAAATATATATGTATATCGGGTAGACATATTTACTATATACATTTATTGCCTAAGGCAGTGTTCAATACAACTGATTTTGCTTTATACGAATAATCGAACTTATCTACTGGAGCGACAGCACGTCGGGGAAAGAGCTCATATCAACCGATGTGGGAAACACCAATGCCTCCTACTTTATGAACCTGTACATCCAGCTTATGTGATTGGAAAAACACTTGTACGTGTTTTGTTCCCCAAGATAAACGTTGCGCTTGAAGTAAAGAGATTTTCATCGAAACGGAACGTCATCATCGATAACTATTTTGCGGAGAAATAGGATCTAGCGAGTACTCTGTGGGCGCGTCGCTGGAAGGGACGACACTACAAAGAAGGAACAAGATGAGTTAAAAGCAAAAAGTTCGATCTCTTTCTTCCGAACTCTTTTTCAGCCAACCCTCATATGCCTACGGGCTTTGCAGAATATTCCCGATAACTTTCAGCAACAGATGAAGGTACACTTGAAATGCTTGCCGAGAGAGATTTACAAGAAGTAAGCTAGAAAATCATATTCGATTAAGGGCGGACGTTGGTCGTCTGCAAAAGCTTAGAGAAACAATTGATCGTTTGGCTATGCGTATGGGTAGCAATATTACTTAGTAATGCAAGCCCTTCTTCTGTTTGCTCTGACTGTTCTTGAAGTTATTAGCAAATGGTCCATGCCCATCAGTGATAATGTGCTCAAGTTTTTTTTTTTTCACAAGCAAGAAGCTCTTATCACATCAATATTCTTCAACATCTATCGATGTGGATACGCGCCGTGACAAACTTCGCATATTTTTAAGCGGAATGCGGCGAACGCATTTTGAAAATCTCTTGAAAACTTCTCCAATAAAAAACACGTCTTTCCATTCCTTTCATTATCAGATTTTCTCAACGTTTATTACTTATTTTCTTATAAAGCACACACTTACGTTCTTATCTGAATAATACGAAAAGTCCACTTTTTTTAGATAATAATTTTTTTTTTTTTTTTTAGGAATCTTCTTTTCTATATATTAAATATTATTAACACAAAATTATAAAATATTTTTTAATGACAAAAAAGTAAAACTGTTGCAACAATTTTTTTGATATCACAAGAATGCGTATTGAAGAGAATAAAAATGATACTAGACAACATTTCGTTAAGTAATAGAGGAAGAAAAGAAGGCATAATATATGAGAATTACAGAGTGCAAGAGAGAGAGCGAGAAAGAGAGCGAGGAGCGGAAAATATTAGAATAGATCGCGATCCCTTAGCTAATATGTGAAAATACGTTCTGTGGGTAAGAGAGGCAGTGTTGTTGGCTGGATAAGATTACGAATGAAAGAGAAAAGTGGAGAATGTTACGAAAGCAAAGAGAGAGAGAGAGAGAGAAAGAGAAGGAGAAGGAGAGAGCAAAAGTCAGCTTTAGTTGTATATTCTTTTCTCACGAATATCATTAAACATAAAAAAACTCAATCTATCACTCTCTGAATCGAAAAGAAATCAATGTCTCTACTGTTTCTATGTTTTGGTTATCCCTTAAGCTTTGTTAAAACTGTAAGTGAAACCGTCTGGTGTGCGATTTAGAGAGAGTTTACCGGGTGGTGAGAAACGATGGGGATTTGGTGTTGTTGTGGGATAGTATTGGGGTTGTTGTTGATATTGGGGTGCGGGTGGGTTGTAGGCGGGTGCTGGAGGATTGTAGGCAGGAGCTGGAGGATTGTAAGCAGGAGCTGGATTATAGGCTGGCTGTGGTGCAGGCTGTGGACGATATTGAGGTTGACTAAAGGACTGCCCTTGACCGAAACCGGGATCGTTGTAACGCGGATCGTATGAACCGTCATCATAATCATTGCTGCGGAAAGCAGGCCCAGCCGGTTGTTGTTGGTACTGAGGTTGATATTGTGGTTGTGGGGCATAGCCTGGAGTGGGGATTGGTTGTGGTGGTGCAGGCGGAGGCACTGGCAAATGATCTCCCTGAGGTTGGAAACTGAAATTTACGAAAAGCAAAGAAAAAAAAATGAAATTGAATGAATGTTGAGGTAATGCTTATTTTATCTCATGTTGGTCAAGCTTGTATCAAAGCAAAAGTAAACGGGTACTATAAACTAGTTTGTCTTAAAGCTACAGCAATGTAACTGAAATGTCTTGGCTGGTGTGCGCTTTCATTGTAACCACACCACCACGTTTGGAAAAATGTAGCACATGATAAAACCACAAAAGTATTAGAAACCATGCTAAAATTGTCAAGTGATTGTTTGAAGGCCTTTAGAGTTGATCGACTTGTTATTTATTTGCTTTTTGTTTCACTTTCGATAGCCCAAAAAATATTGAGCCTCATAACAAACGAACTGTGATTTTAAACTTAGTGAATGAACGAATTGAATGAATTCTCTCCCTCCGACATGGACTGACATTTTCTAAGCTGCGTAATGACAATTATAATCGATTTTTTCGTAGGTTCTCTTACCCATGTTTCCCGGCGGTATACGATATAGTTCTTCTTTGACCGGTCGGATCTACATAACTATAGCTACCATGACGTGTGCCATCGGCGTCAGTTTCCTCTTTGAAATTGATACCGTCTTCCTGTGTATACGCAGCACCAAATTTACCATCACCGGATAGATAACGTTGTTCACTGATAATGGCTGCTGTTTTCGGATCGCGATGATAATTTTGACCTGCAGCTAGCGCTAGGAATGTGGTTAAAATGATCTGGAAGAAATAAGTCTGAACGTGAATACTTGAATACCATAGACACTTTTTTTTTTTTTAATAAAATCACACATGAAGTCTTTTCGAAGACTTTTATAAGAATTTTTCTCAATAACACCTATGGAGACTCAAAGATTTTCTTTCGATTATCATTGATTGATTCTCATTTAAAAATAACACCTAACAGTAGTTTCTGGACCCTTGCAAAATCTTCAAGGAATTTAAAAAAAAAAATTCAAAACTGAACATAGCTTTGATTGCGTAAATACACCAAGCGTAGCAATCAAGGCAGTATTAGTGAATAAAATTTTAATTTGCTTGTTCTTAGACAAACGGATGAATGTGCGAAGTGGGAGATAGACAGGAACAAGAAGGAATAGAGAGATGAGCGTGACTAAATCCACTGAGATCTCAATTAAAAATAGTCGTCTTTTTTGCAGAGGCCATATGTGAAGCTAAAGGAATAAATGGCAGTGTATTCAATTCACTTATAAGGATAAGGAGACAGTGTTTTTTTTTTTTTTTTTATTAAAAATCGTAATTTTGGTTTCTATTTATGATCTTAATTGATTAGAATAAACTCCTTCCCATTAATTAAGATATTGAAGAGTGTTTTCATTAATAATTTGCTAAACTATTAAAAAAATATTAAAACAATCAATAGGTCACACTCCAAGGACCTCATTTGTGTACGCTGTAAATGCAAGGAATGCAAACTAAGAATGCAGAGAGTGGTAGCCTGAGATTCAATCAAAGTCAAATATGTTGTAAGGATAAATGCGAGAGTATGAACCATATTAAGGGGCGATTCATATATTTTCGTGACAATCTCCCAGTCCATTCATTTAAAATCGTACTTAATTATACTTTCTTGAACATGTAAAGTGTTTTTCTCTTGAACGCGGAAAAGTGCTTGTCACAAAAGTCCTCACAATCAGATATCCGCACATTTTTCCTTTACGTGTACAATCAAATCCGTTACACGCGAACGTTTCAAAATGGTCCCCATTAAAGTGAAATTTGATCCACGTATGCAAATATGAAAATATTGCTAACAAGTTTTTCTCGTACTGAATTTAGCTCACTTCCAATATCAACAGATTGTATAGGTTTTGTATTTGGGTTACACCTTGCTTCGGTTAGGTAAGGAAAGGATATAAGAATTTTGTGTTCATTGATTACTGCAAGATGTGTTGATGATAAGTTGAATTTATTTGAATTCGTATATTAGTACGTAACTCTTTTCAAAAATGTTTTTAAATTTTATTTGAATTATTTTCTTATTCTTATCTTCGTTAAAAGTTTCTAAAATTTATTAATATATCTTTAGCAGTTCTCTTTATAAATAATTGCGATTTCAATTCTATTCTATATTAAAAAAATTCACTCACAAATTGGAACATTTTTTTTGTTGTAATTTATATTTTTGTTTTGTTTGAATTTTAATTAATCCTTTAGAAGTAACGCAAACTGCTTAATCCGGAAAGCCTTTACGTTTTGTTTGTGTCCGTAATTTGTAAAGCTGACGGATATAATATGATACGAGATCGAAACCGACAGCAACAGACTATTTGAATAAACTGCCTTCCGCAGTGACACAGCTTACACTTTTATAGCTGACGTACGTACAAGTAAACCTTGGTCAAGACGGTAGTAGTCAATAATCTAATGCTCAATAAGATTTTTAATCTAGTGTTGGTAATTTTTGTTGCTAACAAGTCAGTCAGTTAGTCAGCCTGCATGTAGCGAATCGCAGTAACAGAATGGTAGAACCAGCTGAACATATAAATACATACATAATGCATGTTTGTATATGTGGAACAATTTGAGAGTAATGTAAAAATGTAAATAAATAATAATAATATAAACAAGAAAAAGAAAAAAAGCTAAGCCATGACTATAACCACAACAAATCGAAGTAGGAATAAACAAAAGAAACGAATCTCTATGCTAAGCATTCCGTAAAAGTAAAGCTAATGCAACACCAACACATTCACGTGACCTGAACAGTATTGCCTTACTCGCTTACCGTGTTGGTGGTGTTGGTTTCTTATTTTCTAAAGAGGTTTTGACTGCTGGTGGAGCAGTATATGGAAAGGTGTTGTTTATAAATTGAGCTTTTTATCAGCTTTTTTTTATTTTATTTTATTTTGTATTTATCTCCGTAAGCGTGTTTGGTTTTCTTTTATTTTTTTTAATTTTAAATACGAAAAATACTTATTGTTACATACGTACGTTCATGCAGCCAACCAGTCAGGTATTGTTGCTCTAAGTACTTATTTTTAATATTTCTGATAAATTTTAGATTTCTTATGTCTGTCTGTGTGTGAAACCAACAACAAACTGATCTTATCTTTTACTGAGGTTGAAATATTTACGATTAAAATAGTGGGGAGGGGAAGGGGAAATTTGGATTGGAACGAATCCTGAGTCGAAGACAAGTATATGAAAATATGTATTTTTTTTTCTTAAACAACGGTGAGTCGATGAACCCGATGAGCTGGAGGGTCTTCTCACTTCGCCTTCAAAGATTATCTAAAATGTAGACAGAAATGTATCACCGCAACGGAAAAGTACCATTCAACGGATTTATCGAGCTGTGAATGAATAATGGAAATAGTCTTGGCATCTTAACTAATGCAAGGGAATTTATCCTGATTACCTGAGCAACAAGAAACTAAAAATGCAAATTTATAATAACAAACACTACTTCCTTATCCTTAGATCTAAGGGTTTACATTTGACTTCAAGGTGAAGCAAGAACTAGCTTTAAAGAAATGAACTGAATGTTCTGCCATTTATTTCTTCAGTAAGACGTGAAAACAGCATAAAATATAAATATTTTTAATGGATATCGGATTGTATAAGTTGAGTGAAGGAAGGGACTGTAAAGAGTGAAGTTGCTGTCATGCTTCTCAAGAATACTTTACTTGACAAGAATTAAAAAATTAAAAGTTGGCGCGAAAATCCCGTGAAAACTTATGCATTATTGTCCTTATTGAACAAAATAAATCGGCGGATTGGTTATCAGGTTCGGAGATATCACTGGATCTCATTGTTTTCAAGAGAAGGTGTAACATGATAGGTAATTTCTTTTACATCAGGATTGGATGGATTCTTGGGTGCTGTGTAAGATGTAGATAGTCGTACGACTAGCCAACCGATTGGATCAACAAGAGACGCGTTAACTCTCTTGCCTTCTCTTGCGTTACTTCTCTTGCCTTCCTTTGGAAGTGACTAGAGCGAAAAATATATGTCAGAGATCAGACGAAGCACTTGAAAGATTTAAACGAAACAGTGGTTGTAAAAATAAAATGCCGCTCAAAATGTACGAAAATTTGTGGGAAAATTGTGCACAAGAAGCCCGAACCCATCAGCATAGTGAAGGAAGACGTTTTATTCTGCACGTAAAGCTTAATATTGTGTCGGCAACACGATTAAGTAGACGTATAATGAGAAAGGAACATCATTCACTCAAACTCTTTGGATGATTTCCATGTACATGATTTATGGACTCCCTTATCCGCTTATCTTATTGTTACAAATGATATGAAAAATTTATTACGCTCTCAGTCGCCAAGCGGAAGGTGTAAGAATTATTTTACATGATAAAAATAGCATTTATTATTAATTTGACAAATTTAAAAACCGGTGTAAAAAGAAACTCAAGATCGATTTCTTTACGGAAACAAAAGACTTAAGAAACGAACTTTTGTGAAAGTCTAAACTTTCAGTTTGGGCTGCTGACTAAGACAGATTCTAAAAGGAATATTAAGAGATTTTTTTATTTTATTTTTATTTAAACAAACAAAAGCAACCTTGTAGTTCGAGAATAATTTTTTAATTTTTAAAAATTTTTTTTTTTTTTTTAATTTACAGTCACAGATATGTAATGCATTCTTTAAGTGCCTAACCTTAGCCTTTATAATTAAATTGAAATTCTTTATTTATTATAACAAAACCCATTACCAGCAAGAGCAACTTTCATTTCCAACCTTAAATTTTTTTTTTTTATATTTCTGGAATTTATTTTTATTTAATTTGATTTCTTTAGATATATACATTACGTTAATATCTCGCATTTTTAGTATCAATTTTGAAAAAGAAGAAGAGAAAAATTTAGGCAAAACGAAAACCAAAACAATTTGCTTAACACTCGATTGCATGCAAAAAAAAAGACTTAAGAAACAAACCAAAAGAAAAAATATTTGATTCGGTTTAACCTAAAAATTATTTTATTTGAACACAGCGACCGGACTATGATGTAATAACTGTATTAAATGCAATTGAAATATCTGCAAGTTAATGCGTACGGCGTGTACAACAACACCGGCAAAAGTCAAAGGAAAAAATGCTACAACAATTTTGGGCGTTCTTTAGAGCAAGATGACCTCTCAACTCGGATTGAAGAAGAAAAACTTCACGGATTAAAAGAAAATGAATTTCTTTTTAAAACAGTTTTCGATTTTTTTCCACTGACTCGCGAAACCCAAACTTTAACAATTAATTTAACAAACTTATATACTTCTTGTTTTCTCTTATTCATGTAAAGTTCACTATGTTTTTTGTTTTTGCTTTTCTATCAAGAGAAGTGTAAGCGGAAATTATACGTTTAAGTTTCGTTTTGTGTACGCCCACCTTCTTAACCATTATTTTTAGCTTAATTTCAGTTTTGCTTTTTTTTTATTATTTTGCACAAAAAACTTTTCATATAAAACCCCTTCTCTTGACTGCGGTTATTGTACTGCACATGTGCATGCACACAGACACACATTTAAAATCTTGACTAAAGTTTCTTTTTGTTTCTTTTAAATGTTGTTTTATTATTTGTATAAATTTTATGTAAAGAATATTGAAGCAAATACAACCGCACACATTTACCGCACCCTAATTAGAAGGGAGTTAGTCCGGATTTTTTGTCGGGAATTAATGTGATAATGCAACTCTACAGTAACCGGTTAAACCAGGTCGAAGCGTATACGAATAACTTTTTCTTGTCCCTTATCCTACTAAGCAAATTTTGCAGTTCATTAATATGCGAATCACTCTGATTTATATCAAACTTTCCAGTCTAGATATTACTTTAATTAAGTAACGTTTTTTTCTTTTTGTGCACTTAAGTGCAGCGCTTAACGGATATCGCAGAGTAAATTGATTGCGAATATAGATTTTAATTTCTACTGTTTGTTCCGGCGTTTCTTTTTATTCATTGCTGTCCAGCATGTAAAGCCTCGTTCTGCTAGCATATCATTGTGATTGCAGACGGCTGTTTGTTTGTTTAGATAAAAGCAAGATAGCTGGGCTGCTCGTTTCCACACTTTATATGATAATGTTAGGAGAACTACCAACATGTTCCAAAGGGTCATAATGAAAACGGCTGAGAAAACCACTTTGTTTAACGGCCACTTCTATAAAACTCCGAGGTAATCACTTCAAGTGCTACGTAAGGAGATCGTTAGGAAGACAATGAATAAATTTTCACTTATCCTTACAAATTAAAGCAAGTGAAAAGATTTGTACTCGACTTGAAGGAAATTTCATATACATTGTGGGGGCGCAAATCGTTCTCAAAACCCATCCCGGAGCTCACCAACAAACCATTTGTATATTTTGCACTCTGTCCCTAAAACGATCGCAACTCTAGAGTCTAGTCTGTTACGACGTGCAACAAGTCCTCTATTATTACTACGTGTCCAGTTCTCTACACTTATTGAAACGACGGTTATGTATCTGGGCCAAGTATTATCCCAGATTAGCTCTTTGGTTTTACTTTATCTCATGAGTTCGAGCCCTTGTTTTTCATTTTGATGTTTCTCTTACTTGGTTGTACAACGGTTGATTTTTCTCGTCACATCTCACATCCGCACCTTGTCTTGCCAATATTCGCTGATTTTGTTGGATCTCGAACGAGATCAGCTCCTTAACTAAAGTACAATAATAATTTGTAAGCGAATACCAATTTGCGACTAGGCAAGCCCGACACAAATTACAACCTTGGGCAGTGAAAAATGGAATAGATATCCAATACTGAAGCACACACTTACAAAATCGAAACTATTGCCATGAATACGTCGATGAGTTAACTAAATATGCACAGTATTTCTATCAAATTTCAGCTCGACATCTGCTGTATATGGTAAGGTTGCTACAGTTTTCTGTTTCTTCATTTTAAAATTTACTTACATACTTCAATTACGAAAATATCCATTAATCCCATCTTTCTATGTGAAGTTTGATGGTAGAAAACTTGTCCGTGTGAGACAACACGATGATGAGTGCCGCTTATGGTGTTGAAGAATGTGTTATACACGACTTTTTACAATGCTTCACAACATTTTAACTTTCAAGATAGCAAGTAGCCGAGATTACTATTGAGACATACAACATTTTTTCATTGACTTTATTTTATTTTATTCGCAAATCTGCGCATATATGAGAAAAGCTCTGAAACATTACCAAGATATGACATCACTTGATGCTTATCTTTTCGAATAGTAGATATTTACATATAGATCATTATAGTATGTAACATGTCATCAACGGAACTACGCCTTATATATTACTTTAGTAAATAACGACTGTTGAATACTCTTCTTTTAAGAAATTATTGCGCATAGGTTGATTTTCTTCCTCTCCCTTTCGCCCTCTCTCTTCTTCCCTCCCCATGAATTTAGCAGAACGTGTGAAAACGACAATTCGTCGCACGTCTTAATTTGCAGACCACAAGACTTATTTGACTAGAAAATCGATCTGAAGATATTCTATTATAGCCACATCTGTTATAGTCATCTGTTAAAGGCGAAAGCTGACTTACAAGTATTGACTATTTTTGGTCAGAAAGCCGGTGTTTAGCTTAATCAAGCCGGAATAGAACGATTCAATTCGACCGTTCACGTCTTTAAACAAAAAAAAAATGTTTAATTGGAGATTACGGTGGGAACTGGGAGGAATTTCTCATCTGCTAAAAGCATATTTATTGACATTATTTGACCCCTCGTGTTTGTAGTCATATAATAACGACTTTATTTTTATAATTTATTTAATTATTTTGTGTAATTTAATTCAATGGAAACCGCAATTTTTTCGATTATATATTCAGTGTCTTGTTTGCCCATTCTATCTGTGAATATGTGAAAATAATTTCATGCGATTCCATATATTCATTACACATACTCTTGTAGAGTTAAGTAATGAAAACAAAAAAAAAAAAAAAAAAAAAAAAAAAAAAAAAAAAAAACAATTTTACGCCATTCAGATATTAATCATGAGATGTAAACCTGTACATATTTATAAATATATGTGTGCAACAAAAAGTGGTCATTACCAACTGGTGGACATAACTAGTATATTAAATATAAGAAGGAAAAAAAAAAACAATTAAAAATAGTTAAGAAAATTATGCCATTACCTGCAGATAAAGCTAATAGACAGACGGTTTGTCATTTTTTTAATGAATACATTTTATGTAACATTCTTCTGACGCAATTCACCAAATGATTCGCTTTTTTTCTATTGAAACGCATGACTTGGCTTCATTTGTTATATGTATGTCATATAAGTGGCTGACTACAGCAGTCATTTTCTTGTCACATAATCTATGCTTAGAGAGATTTCTTAACCGCGTACATTGTGTGCTATGCTCTATTAACATTGTTTGGGGGCGAAGGTGGCAAACAATTGTAACCTTGATAAGCGAGAACTTGTTTCATTCGTTGCTTATAAACATGCTTTTCATTTTGATATACACGTCTACTATATATATGTATATATATGTATATATGTAGGTCCCTATGTATATATTTCATATCCGCTTTTAATTGATTTTCAAGAAAACATAAAACCAGAAATCCATCTATCAAAGCAGAAAAAAAAGATTAAAACTATTTTTCAAATTTGTTTTTATCAAAATCCTAAAAACATTTATCACGAAATGCGGATTAATGTTGTGTATCACGTTATGCGTCTTTTGCTTACACATTTTAGTTAATTATTTCCGCATTGTTAAAATTTCATATAAACGAGCGTTAACACGCACACGAATTTACTCGCAACTGAGGTACTTGTGTACTTGCATTTGTGTATCTTAGCTTTAAACGAGTTTTCATCATGCGTACACAACTAACAGTTTTCATACGCAGACATAACTCATGCACTTGCCGTGTGTACGTAACGATATTGGAATTGACCTTGAAATGTAAACAAGTTTTGCGGTATATCGACCATTAGGAATATGCCAGTAAGTTTGGAAAGCTATGTAATGCATGGCAATACTCTTCGGAGATCCCATGCCTTGCAGGAGCTCGCGCATAAAAAACTCAACGTTTGAAAGTGCGTAACAGAACTGTATCTGAGAGGTCGCATTGCTGTGAAAGAAGCTGATTTGGGGTGTAGTGTCTTTGGGTGTTTCCCTGAACATATCTGGCCAACAAGTAGCTGCGCATTGGCCAAAACGTTAAACGTTTTTAGATTTTTTTGAGTCCCAGTCCTTCTGAACTTATTCTTAAATAGCCATAAATGCCGTGTACTCCTCGAACCCTTATATGTCCATATTTAAACTGTGTTCTGTAATATCTAAATGTATTTAAAAAAAAAAAAAAAAGAACGAGGAAAGTTGTGTTCATTGAAAGAGTGGACCCAAGTCGAAATTGATATCTTTTTGGTTATTATACGTGCGCATAAAGCGGAAAATGAAACGATGCAAATACTCGGAAATAATTAATTTTTAACATTTAAAAAAAAAAAAAGAAAAACATCTATTTGATCTCTTAATCACTGAAAGATATTATCTTTCATTACATTTCTCATTAACGATATCCCCAAATGTTTGCTGCTATGTCTCTTACTCGAGTGCATTGCAGGATTTTTCGCAGATGCTCAATTAAAGTCATATATTTCTCTTTGGTTTCAAATTACCGGCATAAGCTTCCATTTAATGACATTGAAAATTTCTGACTTTTCGTGACTGCCGCAATTAAACTGCGCGAGGTAGCTCTCTCTCAAACATTCATAATAGCACAACAAAAATATCCAAGTACAATACACACAAAAAATTAGTGTTTGCGTGTGAGTTCTCAGCGAGCGATTTTTTCGTTTCGACCGTTCTCGTATATCGTACCATTTTCGTTAGCACTGAAGATGCGCGAGTGAGTGAGTGATAAACACGGTAATATCAAGTTACAAATCGTACCAACAAGTTTCGCCAGTTTCGCCGTTATACGAGTTTGACTTTCTTATTACAAATGTTTGATTTTTTATCATTGATAACGTTTAGCATTATCACAATGCTCGCTTGTAATGCAACACAATACAAAAAACATATGTATACGAATGCGTATACATACATACAATGAATTGTTAGTTAACCTTTCCTTCTAACTTTTGCCGTTCAACAAAAGTCGTCTGCATATCGGTGTGAGTGCCTGTGAGGATAGAGGATGGACAAAGCGACTCAGCCTACCTAGTAGTCTACCTACTGTAATGCTTCTTAAATTACAAATAATCGCAATTGTCTATCGTATTTTATAAAAAATTTGCTGTGATGCACAATATTTTTGCATTCTCTGCTTTCTATGGATATGTAAGTATATGCATGGGTGTGTGTGTGCGTATTAAGGTAGGCTTACGTTGAAATATAGCAGCTGAAATAATTGAGTCAAATACTCGACTTATTAAAAGAGAAAATTAACAGATAATCTCTATACGGTATATGAGGCCCAAAACGGGAATAGATGAAAAAGCCTTTCAACCATGGAGAAGGCGTAGAAACGTATGTTGATCTCAGCGTAAATTTGTCTACAAAGTTTCCGATAATTGCTATGCAGTCGGCAAAGTTTAGATTTAATGACACGTAGACAATGTGTAGATAATTGATATTAACGTTCGGCGATATGCTCGGTAAACACGTAGCGTGTGTAATATGAAATTGGATTGTAATGAGAAACGATTTGACCAAATGACAAAAATATTTACTAAAACATATTATTATGGCACCTACACGGCCCTAATGATAAAATTTCATAAGGCAATCTGAGGAAAAGACTGATGGACGGATGATGACGTATATACTCAACATTATAGACAGTTAGATGAGTACATATGTATGATTTGTTATACAGAAAGAAGAGAATTCAAATATCAGGGCAAGTATTGGGGCTATGTGGCATAGATGGGCATGACGGCTGATTTGCAATGCAATGTAAGGCAAAAAATGCCCACGTTCATGATACCTCTCTCCTCCCTTTACCATTTCTAGATATCTATCTTATAGATACCTTACCACTACTAAGCACAATGGAACATTTTTTGTCCTTTTGCTGGATTCTAGAAGAAGATATTGTTTTGAGAAAAAACATGTCTGTATGGAATAACGTTAATGTTCTCTGATTCACGGCACTTTCACGGTATATTTTGTTAGTACTTTTCTTTCTTTTTTTATTTAATACTAACATCATCCATTAATATACAAAAATTTTTGTCCAGCAAAACCACCCCAAGACCGGGTTATACCATTAAGATAGTGAAAAATGTGTACTTTTTCGTTTCCTTCCCTTGCAAATGAAATTTTTTTTGTCAATAATTGTTGCTGTTGTTGTTATTGCTGATATTGTGTTTATCGTGAAAACCCTTATTATCTATTGTGTTGTTGCTGTGTTGTGATTAACTTGCAAATCTTTAAAATGTTTGAAAAAAATATATACACACACACACACATACACACACACATCACAATGGCAGAGACATGGCATACGTGAAAAAATCAGTTTGTTGTTGGGTGCTAGGATCGCATCAGACAAACGCCTCGGAAATCAAAAAGGCAGAAATGCGAAATATAATATAAAAGAAGAAAATATTGAAATTCCTTTTGTACACACAGTACGTCAATATGATTACGCTTATGAGTCTAACGGTTTTACGAAAGCTAAAGCATAGAAAGGCTTCTTACTCAAACGCCGCTATGCAGCAAAACAACCCCTAAATATTAAAGGAACGATGCGTTGTGTGACCATTAAATTCGGCTAAATTGTTACAGTTTCAGTTCGGAAGGAGAAAAACAAAAAAACAAACAAAAAAAAAAAATGATGGCGTATTTTACGTATATTCTCGGCAGCTTGTTGTTTATTTTTCTTGCTCGAGACGTCAACTGATTTAAACCCATTTTATCTTTTAAGTAGAAAAGAGAAGGCAATCGTGGTGGAGTTTTAGTTTTTTGAAAAACATTAACACCCGCTGAGCTCAATCTTTTTTTTTTTGTCAAATTGTTTTTGCTTCTTTGTAAGAGGGAAAGGAAGAGAGCGCGAGCAGTGCGACAAGTTGGAATAGGATGTAAGGATTTTTGTTTTACGATAAAAAGGACAAATGGTGCTTATTAACCTATGTGTCATTTTGGGATTTTAATGCTTGTACGATAAAAGCAAATCGTCTCATTTCATTGTTTTTCTTATTTTTTATTTATTCAAGTTTTCTATAAAAACTGTTTAAATATTTTCGATTTTACTAAAAAAATTGTTGTTACTAAATATTGAAAAATAAAAAAAGCGATTAAGAAAAAACCTTTATTTCGAAAGAACCATAAAAAACTAAAAAAAATGCAATATCGATGCTATTCACTATTAGACGAGCGTGGCAGGTACAAGGAGTAGTGTTGTAGGATCACCCGTACAACGTACATAGAGATTTGTATGGTTGTTCAATCCAATTGCTTTTTCGATTTTTCGGAAACGAAAGTGCTCTTTGTCTACACTGTACTGAAGGATTGCCTTTTAAGTGATTCGACTCATTTTTAAAACTAACTGACGTGCAAGAACTTCCGTTATATTTCCCCAATGCAAACATTTCCGCCAAGCGGAATGATCACGGCAGCTGTTGCATAGATACCCAGACGGACCGGCTGATAAGTGAATGGATGGACAAGTTTTAATCGATTTAGAATTTAACGCCGATCAAAAACATAGGTGTACACTTTATAATGTCCCTCAAGTCTCGTGTCAAGTTCGTCTTGACAAAATTAACACACGTCGCAAGTGTGAGAGGTGGGTGTGAAAATCCCGGCCGTGGATGGAATCGAACGTTATTTAGCGTCGCTTCACACCAGAAATGCCAAAGGGGCTACAAAACAAATTATATCAGAGCTTTTTGATGATTTTTAACTACAAAATGAAGGAAGCGGATCCCGGCGTTGGTTGACTAAAATTCACAACTATTTCACCTATTTTTTCAATCGGGCATATGTCCTGCCATTTTTCTTACGAATTAACTATGCATTCATTGTAGAACATGTAGGGTCTTCAGTGCGAAAAGCTGAACCGAGTGATTTTCATAGCCTTCTTTTGAAGCTAACTTGAAATTATTAAGGGATTTGTACAGAGAGCGATGGGATAATGTCTGAGCAAAAAACAGAGAGGGAGTGCATGAAAACTTCCCACGCAAGATCTCTCAATTCTTTCAGAGTCATTAAAAAGGCGTGCGTGTAGTGCGGCGTGTCGTCTATTAAAAACGGTTCCATTTAGTTCCGCATCTGTGTCTGATCAGACGAAATATGCCGCCTGTGCTTGATTTTAAAAAACGTGCTTGGTCGACTAGAGCGCTGTCCCGCTTTAACATCGCACGCAAAATCACCCTGTGTGTGGCTGATGTTGCTTAAGTATCTTCACCATTAATGCCATGGCTTTTTCCACGAGCTTACAAATCGTTATCGTTTTGATCGAAAGAATGATATAAAAAAGCAAACTTTTCCAAAATTTTGCCACATTTTCAAGATTAACAGACGTCAACATATTCTTTATCTATGGATTGTCACTTTTTACAGGCGCTACAGTCCGATTCGATTGGAGCAATATGGCTAAAGTTATGCGACTCTAAAGTCGTCTCTTGAAAAAAAAGCAAAGAATTTTTTCATCTACGATCTATTATATAGAAAAGTCTTTGTAAGTATATATAACAGATTTCTTTTGCTTATCATTTAAGATAATCTTTATGATCACCGATAACATATGCAGAACAACAAATAAAACTAGGAAAACTATGTTTCCCTCGAAAAAGCGTTGTTAGTAACTTTTGACCCATTAACTGATACGCGTCTTTATTTCCCTTGACACTTCAGTTCCAGTTGGATTACTTCGGATATCGATAATCTTGTTGGTTCAAAATTCAATGTGGAGAATTCATCCGAGAACGCAAGGCGAAAAATTCCAAAATTGGGAATTTCGCTAAGCAATAGGTTTACGATGATGAAGAATGAAATAGAACTAAGCTCGTCCCGTATTACTTTACAATCAAGGGGAAGAAGTTAGTATGCTTTCAAGTTATGACCGATACTTTGTTTCTAAAAATTGATCTCGCAATACATTCGTGCATATGCGCATCGGAAATCTTCGTCTCATTAAAATTGAATGCATCACCGAACAATTAAATATAAACTAGATTTTTAAAAGAAATTATCATGACAAACACAAACAAACTTGCATTGGGCAGAATAGCAGCACACAGGCCTTGTTATAATTATAGGAATATCACGACATGAACATACACATCTACCATGCATGTGACGTAGCGAATGTCACATCATTCAGCAGTTGTGCCTTAACATGGCACTACGTGCTACGTGCTACATGCTACTAATGTAGCAAGACTTAATGCTTAAGATTATCTTTTTAGTAAACACTTACGTAATCATCCCCGTTTTGATGTTTTTTTCTTAAAATAATGAGGAAATGTTTACGAAAAGCTTTGCCTAAATTGTGAACTCTATTGAGAGCTGAAGGCAATGCCAATAATGATAGGATGTAGTGTTCACGAGGAGATATTTTCAAGTATCTGCGGTATAATTAAGTCGTTGTTTATTGTTTAAGCAATCGTTGCAATACCAACGACCCTTTCCTCTGTCTATGGATGTGTCCGCGTGCGTTAATAAAAATACAAACAACGAGCAGTAATAACGGCTGTTTTCGACTTTACGAATTGTCACCGGAGGCCTTTTATATAACGCAAAGCTGACAAGCCAAACCAAGTCGAGTCAGTGCCGCTTAACGCAATCTGCTAGTTTGATTGTCGCCATGTATGCAGCTTTTTTATGCTTGCTTGCCGGCATGCTAATCCCCGCTCTCGTAGAAAAAAATCTCTGCAACCACCAATTCGAACAACCACTAACGCCATTACAGCGCACATGTAGATGTACGCATTTAGGTCATTGTCACCCATTTAAGGACATCATGCAAATATTAAGTGTTTGTCAGTACTTGAGAATTTCTGTTTCCCATGTGCTTATTTCGTATGAACGAACGTACGCCAAGTACCAAAATCGTTTTACTTTCTCTTACTAATCTCTCTGGTAAATAAAGTTGTCTCTGTCATCTTATGTAACTTTCCTTGATAATGTTGTTGTAATTTTGTCAAAAATTGATAATTATGTTAGTTTTTTTTTTTTTTTATCATCAACGTTGCATCCGTAGTGTAACATACCGTCTGCCGCTTATCTGGAACATAGCTGAAGTCAGCATGTAGTCGTTCGTTTTTTCTCTTCTATTATCAAAGGATTAATGGATTTTTTTTTATTTTTTTTTTATTTTAAGTCTCTTCAATGTGACAAATGCTTTGTGTAAATAAAAAATTATGTTAACTGATTGTGTAGAGATCCTTTTTCAATTCGAATTTTCATCGATTGATTTAAGAAAGGATAACAACAACCGAAAAGGGCTCGAGGAAACGCGACTGGTATCATTTACTTGATAAATTTCTATTTTGAACATCTACTAGTTAACTACCGGGGGAATTGATAGATCTTTTCTGCCTGCCATCACTTCCACTCGCCTATAAGTCCTGGTTTTGCTCCTGTTTTGGAAGGGAAAGGATGTTATACTTGACATGATTCCTATTTCTGAAAAGTTCGCCAATGCGAATCGACTGACTTACAGACACACCGCACCGCTTTGCAGACCATTATTGAATTGCACTTCAGTTCCACTTTATATACGAACGATGAGCAATATATTGGACATAACAGTATCACAACTTTTATTTTTGTGCGGGACCAAAATGGGTTCCACAATATTTTCTGTAGATTGAGTACATATAGTACGGTATACCATAGTATGATGCACTCCGAAAGATGGGCCCTATTAGGAACATATGACAAAGTAAATTTAGATAATCAAACGAGTTCTTCTTTTTCGTATCATATTTGAAATAATATATATATATATAGATAGATCGATGCACCAAATAGGACCTATGTATTATTGTTATTTTCTCCTAACATTTGGTAGTAGTGCCACTTGACGGACCTTAGTTCGCGGTGTCGATATTTCCAGCTAAACGTTTACGTTTCTCACGGTGTGAATCATTCATATCACCCTGCCATTTGACCCCATTTAACCTAAATTGCATGAAGAATAGTTAGCTCTGTAAGTCTTAAACTTTATTACAGAGAGAGCGCAGCAATATTTTTACAGTACATAAGCAATAGCCAGGGGAAGAGTCGTGCTTAGCAATTCATTCTACGGTGCTTAGATTAGATTGCTTAGGATTCCTTGACACTATACCGTGTTACTAGGAATTATCTACCAACACTCTTATCTCAAGTCAGAGACGAAACTTTAAAGAGATGTAGGAGCAACTGTACTAATCTACTACTAATTGAGGAAAGAGCAGATAGAGCATGTAGAAGCATGGCCTGTTGTAGACAAGGGGCGATCGTTGCCCAGGGAAAACTTTTCGCGGATTTTGTTTTGGAATTTTTCGAGAGTTCTGCGAAAGATTGCTATCTCAAGGTAGAGAGGTCTGCACAAAGGCATATTTAGGAGCGCTGTTGTCTCTGTGAACTTTGCTAAGAATTTCGAACTTTTAACTTCTGATCCCTCACAGATCAAGGATCGTTAGGGATATAAAATTAAAAAATTATTTATATCATCATTTAAATAAAATCTTCATGAGAATTATTTAACACATAAAAAAAAAAAATCTGAAACTGAATCGCAAACAGAAAAAAACAACAAACTTTTTAAGAAAAAGAGTCTGCTTTAGGCCAAACATAACATACACATGCACAACTAAGCATAATAGAAAGATTGCTTTGGGCCAAACATAACATACGCATGCATAGGCAACGACTAATAATCCTTAATAGCACTACTAAATAGTAATAAATACACAAAGTAAGAGAAAAACAAAAAAAATCTCTGAAAATCTTTTTCAAATGGAACGATAATAGGATGTATTTGTGTGAACAAATGGTTTGCTTCTTTTTGCATTAGCAACGGACAACCGTACATGAAATTTGCAAGCATTTCATTATTAATTTGTTTTTTTTTTTTTTTTACTATTTTTTGTTGTGAAAATGACTTGAAATTAAAAAGTGAAAAAGTAAAGTAAACCGAATTTTTGTATATTATTGGCATATATTTACGCATGCGTAACCTTTTTGTTATGCCAAAGCAGGAAATATTAACAGTTCTTTGCGTAATTGCAGACAACAAGCAACAAAAAAGTTGTTGCCATTTGCTTTCATTTATTTCTGATTTCGGATGAATTTATTAACTTATTATTATTTCTCTCTGTTATGCCTAAAAAGAAACCGCACCACAACAAAAGGACGTAATAAGGTTGCAAATGTTTTTCTTTCTTCTTTTTGTTCAGTTTTTCCCTAAATATTTATATATATATAGAGAGTTTATTATCTGCGCAGTTAATTGCATTTTAAAAGACTGCACAAAGTAAACAAACATTTGCCAAAAAAAAAGAAAAAAAAAAAATTTATCTCAATCTTTGATTCGTTTCGTACTTTAATGTGCACTTAATCTTGTTATGGGCATGTTATTGGCGCAATCAATAGCATATATAGGCTTAACTTATGCTACTAGTGAATCTATCGATGTCTGCTTGCTTAAGACTATCACTAATGCTGCTGCTTGCCTATCAATCAAAGGATGTCATATTAAGTTGGATTTACTGCTCTTTTGATGACGATTTCATTTTACTTAAGCTCGTCAATAATTCGCAGAACAGCTGTCTTTGTAAACAATCCTTAAAGATGGTATAAAGTAATGCTGCTGGCAAAAAGGTTGTAAAAGCAATCAGTAGACAATCAAACGTACCCCTGTCGACGCCTCGAGACAAGTTTGCTAAGGTGAATCTGCAAAGTTTCAAGTCCAAAAAAATGAACTCTTTCTTTAAGACATCGTCCGGAAGGCTTGAACAAACAACAGATGGGAAATTACAGCAAATTTCTTGCTGTTAGCAATTTCTTATGTAACAATGCAACCAACCGGTTTTTTTCTATTATTTAGAATGTACCGTGCCTGGGTTCGGTCAAGGCATAACAGTTACCGTCTTGGCGCATACACACTAGGCTGCAGCAACTTCCTTATCCCTTTCTGATTCATTGCACGAATAGGGGAAATCCTCCGGATGATTGGCATTTTAAAACTTCATAATCCTTCCTATAGTAGAACGCGCAAGCTCTAATTGTGGGACTATTTTTGAAGATTACAACCTAATGGAATTTCATTTTGAACATCTCCATCCACAAGTCCGTATAGGACATCGCGTCGTATTGTTGAAAGCATCGTATTGCTAATGTTTTAAATCATGTGAAGATTACGTTATTAGCCGGCGCTACTGTGTACAATTTCGATTTCAACTACGGACTGTTAGTAGAACTTTATGTGTGAGAAAAACATTACACGCACGATATAATTATTTAAAAAACTATAGTCCAGGACGCTTAAAAGCTTTCCACTTCCGTTTTCAGAAACTAAGACAGCAGGTGCAACTGAACTGGAAAACAATTCCAATTAGAAAGAACGGTTAAGAAAAAAACAAATTAAAGCAGCAAGTGTGGGCATAAAAGTAACATATGTTAAGTGCCAGATAATGTGTCTTCTAAACGATAATGACGAGTCATACAAATGACAATAAACTATAATTGCAGAACATGTAATTGACAATTTGTCAATAGTGTAATGACACGCAATGAATATTCGAATATCTCACGCGGCGTTCACAGTACGAACCATGGGAACTTTTATTAAAAGAATGAAATTTTTGCTTTTAAACGCGTCTTGATGCTACTGCGTCATTCTCAATAGTCATCAAGTGCACAGCTACAAGTAAACATCAATCTACGGTCACGATGGCAACTGGTGTGGAACTACCGGGTAATGTAACGAACCTTCAAAGCAATCAATTGAAGTGAAAGCAGGAGATCGCGATCCTGTGTTATTGACTACATTTTCAACTGCATTGGCCTTAAAAGGTTATTTTGCTACATTTTCATTAACCAGACCATATGTCGAATGTCGAATAGATCTTGTAAACATCCCCATACTAGAAGTACAATGAAACGAACACCGCACACATGTGTTGTAAATTCTTGATATATGAAATTCCGTAGCGTTTATTAAAAGTTCACATTCACGAAGAGACCTTATGTTACTACTACTACTACTACTACTACTACGTAGTCTGCTAAAAATTATAAAACAATATCAAGTAAAGCAAATAAAATTAAGTTTAGAATGAGGCGAGACTGAGGCGAATAAACAATAAGACCAGCAGTGTAAGCACTTGAAAATGTAACAAATCGACTTTGACAAAAGTTTCGAGATTTGCGCGCACACACAAAAAAACAAAAAAAAAAACTCTCTCACCCTAAACCACAGAAACACAAATCAAAAAATTGAAACAATTTCTCGGTTATGAGTGTTGCTGCAGTGTTCGTGGCTGCGGTTATTTGATTTTATTGAGTGTGCCACTCTCTCACATGCACACAAACTAAGGTCGAAAATTCAACTTGTCCTTAATCATAAGCACCACTTATCGCTATAAGTTTTCTTCTTTCTTGTATAGCTTTTTTTACAGCTTTTTGCTCCCAGGATGTCGTCAATGTTGTTGTTCGCATTGTATTCGCAAAAGGGTTGCAAAAATATTTTCCATACTTCATCGATTGTTTGCTGAACGCTGTGTGTATTTAACCGCAAACAAGGCAATCACTCTTCAATATTTTTGATTAACACTTTACGCGATAAGCGAGAGAGAGAGGAAATCCACGACGATCGTTCTCTAAAGTTTCCGATGATCGATTTGCCTGGAAATGTGAATTTTGTAACAAAAATTTGAAATCTCAAGTGATCTTGAAATTTGTTACAGTTTTTGTTTTCTCTGCTCCGCTGCTACGCAATTGTCGGGTTGTATTAATTTAATTTAGTTTTCTACTGCGGTATAAACACCTTTTTATGTATATACATATACATCTATACATGCTTAAGGACCTTTACGAACGAACATTAACTAATGGAAATCCAACATTAACGTGCACATCTGGACAAATTATTTCCCGTCAGCTTGCAAAACTTCAAAAAGTTAAAATAAGGATTTCTCACCCAACAATTCGGTTTAACTAAAGGCATCAGTTTCACATTAATTTGCCGAGCCCCGTGTAAAGTTAGCTCTCATTGAATTTTGAGATTTGTTCGCAATTTAAAATTCATAGGAAACACTCATTCAACTTGTTGGTGAATACATCCCGTACTGATCTTTTTACTTCATGACTACTTCTAACTATTCCTAAAAATCATCGCCAATGTTCATATTTTCCATATTACACGCTTGGCAGATAATGGACAATGCTTAGCAGCAACTTGCAAATTCACATTTGATACTTGATTGTGTCTCATTAGATGGCCATCGCCTTTCAAGCCCTGCTTTTTTTGCATTCCAAGTCATACGACTGAGACTGATTTGGAAATCTACTGCGATATAAGGCATGAAAATACATAAGCATACGGATGAAGCGTACGCGAAGTAGAAATTTTATTCCTACTGAACGATTTCTAATAGATGGACTTAGTTCTTCAGGATATGTTTGCTTAGAGAGGTCAGTTTCACGTGCATAGAGAAAGATATTAAAGATCTCTGTTTTACTCTACTGTAGCATTATCGATTTATCGTCCTTTACCCGTTTATCAATAATTTATGCTTAGTCTGCACTTTTACATATTGCCACATAATAGCTATAACCTAGTTAAAGATCAGTTTTACACGTAATGCAAGATAAGCTATAACCTAAGCTTAAGATCAGTTTTACACGTAATGCAAGATAAGCTAT
>KK500017.1:284354-302970 GCA_000688715.1 Glossina pallidipes | reverse complement strand
GTAAAACAAATATAAAATTAATAAGTTTAGTAAAGAGAGTTAAAATAAATAACAATACAAAAGAAACTTTCATTGTGTTTTCACTACATGGCGACCGTGACAGGACGCGTGCACGATGCTATTCGGAAGATACGAGTCGTCAAACGAAAATATGCAAAGTCGTATTAATCAACCTAGCGAGATGAACGTTGGCCTTTCCTAGATATGGCCTGCGTAACTGCGAGCATACTGCGCGCATATTTCATCTGGACCTGTGGAATTGCATTAATGGCATCTTGGTCGGTAGTCAGACGGATAAAAGTGGGCTTTGAATCGTGTATTCATAAGCAAACCATAATGTTTTTCCAACGACGAGGCCAAGTTGTCCCACACGCTTTTAGGATTGTAGGTAGATAGGGTAGGACGTAAAAAGGGTAGTGTTCGTACATGTTCGACTTGGCCAAATTCAGGAAAGGCGAGAAAGAGTCAGTCTAAGACTCATGGGTGAGAACGTCGTAAAAGTCAAGTACTCCCATTAAAGCGTTTGGTTATTGACCGAGTTTAATAAATTCAACAATTAGATGCAAAAACGGATTGAAAGAGGTCTGACTCCGCCGTGTGGTAGTCTCGGTAACCAGGTTCTTCTACGGACCATAAATAAAGGGAACACTTTGTTTCGATCTTCAGATACCTTCTTCAGATAAGGGTATGTATGAAACATACATTTGTTCTTGTGAAATGGCGACCTACATTGCTGTACTTGTGCGTGGCATACCATACACAATACATCGAAATTATGTGTGCAACATAACTCTTTCTAAGGAAGTGTCCCTTGGGATCTATAGAAAAACGATAAAAATTAGAAAAATGCCTTCACAAGCCTAAAACAGTCATTGCATTTTAGCTTAAAGTTTACGTTGAATTGTCCGACAAATATTAAACTTGGAAATAAGCAATGCAATGTGCTCGTGTGTATGTGTGTGTAAAGTAAAGAATTGTATTTGGTGTGTTATCAACATATAAATGCATGATATAAACGAAAGCAAAGCATATGTGCACTCTCGTGTGCACTTCTTCAATACGTGAATGAAAATCAAACGTTCGGGTCGACATTCGGGTCGGGTAATATTCGCTTACAGAATACATTATCATCCAGTGTACATGATCGAATATTATACAATATTTTCCAACAATTGTAACCCTCGTAAGGAGCGACGAAGGTCGTCCCTTCGTACGCACCTCAACTCTTACGATTTCTTGTTTGTTTTTTCTTGAAATGGTGTGCAGATCGCAAACACAGTGAAGAGCTAAGCATACTTTTTAATTTGTTAATACTAAACGCGTAAACGGTGATAATAATGTCAATGAAGACAAAAGATGTCAACCCGATGACAGAGTGATGAGAATTTAAACTAAAACACACACGTATGTCTGCAAATGCTAAAGGACAGAGCAAGAAAAACAATACGATATGTCTCACACAAGCAAGGCTATCCATGTTAATATCCTTGTGTGCAAAGCCAAAAACATTGGAAATAGTTAAACAATTTGCCAAAACGATAACAAAAACAACAGTGATTTAGTTCAATAACAACAGTAAACCACCACCACCATTAACTGCTTGTTATTCTTATTTTTATTCTATTTTTTTTTTTTTTTCATTTTGTCATTTCATTATTATCATCACGGCAGCATTAACAAAGGATGAGTGTGTACCGCACACTGTGAGCTCGGAGTCCATTAAAAGTCTAAAGGCAGATAATAAAGAGCCATTAGGACTTAAAAGGGCTCAGCCCCTTAGAGAGTTTGGCATAAAATTGAAAATAGATTTACAGTTAGTGTCGTTACTGCTTGACGATCAGGGCAGAAGAATATTTAAGCGAAGAGCTGGGAAAAGAGAAACAGAGAAGACAGAGGGGAAACGAGAAGAGGGAGAGAGAGAGTAGCAAAGCAATTTGAAGAGATTTTCCGAGCATATCCTTCGTATCATTAGTTCATTAACGTGCAATGTACACATACGCACAGATAAACATTTAATTTAAAATTCCTTCGAGGCATAATCTCTTATAAAAGCATTGAATGCCATGTATGTGCGCTATGGAATGAGCGAGTGTTTAAATTAATTTCAAGGGTTACCTTAACGTGTCCCTTCACATATTGTCGATGTACTGACTGATTTTTTGATTTCTTACATTCAAGCGGTGACTGTTTATGCTGTTGATGCTGCTATTATCATTGCTTACATGTAAGCGTATTAACTTTAGCATTTCGTTTGTAACATGGATATGTAAATAATCATCAAAACCCACATGCAATACGTTTATGCTTAGAAAAGGCAGCATTTGTTAGACATTTTCTACAACTGCGTCGAAACACCGATAAAAATCGAATTAATTTACTTCTTATTAGCGTCAATTGTTTTTACTTCATTGACGGCGATACGCGCACACGATGCAGATAAGGGGGAAACATATGCTTTTTAAGGTCAGTTAACATCGTCGCTTGGTTTTATTGTATTATACAAGAGACTATTAAAGGTTCAAAGTCATTACAGTCAGGATGTTGACCTCATCAGTCCACTTTGAAGGTCTCGCTTAATGTCAAATCTGATATATGAAATTAAAAAATAAAAACCTGCAAGCGTTATCTTTCAATTGAATTATGACGATTTATATAATGCAATGTGTAGGTACACATGCGCATTGGTAAACCGTCTTAGAATGTGCTGAAATATTAAGAATGGAGAAATTAATAGATGAAAAAGGTTGTACGGTCATGCGAATTCATGCGAGGATATTAAGCACATCCGAAGATCGTTAGGTTAATAGTGAATATAAAGAAAATGCCTATGAGTGCAATTTACGGGCTTAAGGCAGCAAGTATCTTTTATTTATTTTTCTTTAATGTCATCAATCAGTCAGGGGACGATGTTATATTCCTTATAGGCACAAAATGATCCCGATCAGAAAGACGAGAGGATACAAATAGGAAATGGCCGGGCGTATGCCTAGTCGGTACCAACTTATCAACCGAGCATACACCTAACGCACTGAGATTCCTAGGGCTCGTATTTACTCACCTAATCGTGTCTTAAATGCAAGTGTTCAGCTTCCACAATTCGCACAAGGCCTGCTCTTTCCTTTTCTTTTCTTTTTTTTTTTTCATTTAAACGAAGCAATTACTTACTATTTATATTCGCATAATTGTTATGATTTTTTGATTATTTCGACTCATTTTTTTCATTTATTTGCTTTTAATGTATATTTTGGTATTTGCTGTTGTGTCAACAGCAACGAACAGGCTCGATAGCTTCGGTTACTACTGAAGGCCATCGACCATCGTTGGCTTTTCACTTTGTTAAGAGATTTTTGTTTATTCAGTCTGCTTCAATTTTTTTGCAGTTTGGTCCCTTAGTCTAACGTGCAGCGGGCTCTATAGTGAATTGAATGCTATTATTAGGGACCATTATCGGGCTTACTTCGTTTCCTAACTGCAGATATTTTGCCATTTGCGATCTGTCTGCCTGTCTTGCATTGAAAAATCTCTCTATTATTATTTGATGTGTGTGTGTGTGTTGGTGCGTGTGTATTCCTATGAGTATGGAAGAGAAGTCAAAGCAAAGTGAATTTTCCCCCTTTTTAACTTATGTTATTTAGATTTTTTACTTTGCTTTGGCATTGTAACCCAGTTTTGCTTGCTTGCAATAAGTTCAACAATCATTAGCTCAGTCAATCGTTTAAATGTTTTGTGTATATAAATATTCTTTTTCTCTTTAGGTTTATTATCCTTCTTTTTTTTTTTTTTGAAAGAGAAAAGAAGAAGAATTCGACTTTGCTTTTTTTTGCTCTTCCATTGTATTCATTTAATCCAGTTTGTTAGTTATTGATGCGTAAATGTTATGTTAATTTTTAATTTCGTTTTTCGTTATATTTAATTAGTTTCTAATCAACACAGGACCGGACCGTGCAGCTGTTCGCTATGAAAAGAGATACGTAAATGTAGTTAATTTTTGCTTTATGTCCTACGGTTCCATTAAATTGAAGTAAATAAAATGATTTGCTTGTGATTGCGAAGTTGAACTACATTTCAATTCAGAAAATTTTCCTATAAAAATTATTATTACACACTAACTAACATTTTTGATCACAGAGGACGAGAGAGGAAAGCATTTTTAAAATATTTGATTGATTTTGAAATTTCGCAAGATTAGCATAAGATGGTATATAAATTTATTAATTTAATTAAATTTCTGCATCTGAAGTGCTTTTGAAGTGCTTTTAAAAAGTAGATAATCGCAAGGCATTAGTCAATGGTGTTTGCGTTTATCGAATTAAGCCGACAATTGAAAGCAAATCTCTACTGAGAATCTAAAAAGCTAAAAAAAAGCGCGTGTTAATGGGAAGCAAACTTGCTTGTGGACGAAAGTAATACTCTGGGTTTTCTGACCTCAGGTCAAGGCGGTAACATGTAGCGCTTTTGAAAATTAAGTTAAGAAATAAATGGGCGTCGGCCACTTCACCCTTTGCCTTTTTTTGGCCAATAGATATCAGTCCATCATCAAAACCGCTTAAAATTGCGTTCGCGAAATTCACAAGACTCTCTTTCTCCGCTCCCAGTTTGCTGGCTAGCAACGGAACAAGTTTGAAAAGTAAAAAAGGCTGCATTAGTGGCCGAATAGGTAGGAATCGCGAATGTTCTTTGCGGGCGGCTTCAAATTTTATTGCAGTAGAGTTTCCTTAGTTGTGCTTAGTCGGTTAACGCATGACACTCACGGATCGGGCACATACCCGATAGGCAGCGGCCGCTTACCTCTCTCTTTCCGAGATAAAGGTAGACAGTCTCGACGATCTGTGGACTTGTCTTTTGGACCATTCCAGGTAATATCTACTAAACATTTTAACTGAAATTGTTTTGGCGTTTTGCCGACGCATCAAAGTTTTAAATTAAACTATAGTCTAACGTCTAACGGTGTTTCGAGGTATGATTGTTGGTAAAAAAGGTAATTTTTCTCGCTTAGCCTGCAGTATATACATAGATCAAGCCATAGTTTGGCAAGCGAAAACGTTTCAATAATCAGGCGACGCCGTAGCGTATCGAAGAACACAGAAGCAGCACTTCACTTCCACAGATCACTCAAAACTAAGTCATTGGCATATGCTTACCTTAGGCAGTGAGCTTTATCTCGCGGGAAATCTTTTAATTTGCTAAACATCATCGTCGAATCAACGTCTCGTGCTTCCTTCCCTCCAACAAAACTGCTAAGATAACTAGATTGTACGTACGGCTTGACTATTCTTACATCACGCCATTAGCCATTAGCTTCTCCGCGGGTATTGACGCATAACAGTAAAAGGCAATGTCTAAGAATATGCGATTGTTTTGAAAACTTATTTATTACATAACTAAGTTCCCTGCATGGTTTAACAATATTTTTAAAATAGAAATAAAAAACTTGTGAAATCAGGAAATAAAATCGAATTTTTAGAGAATAGTTAGTTAAAAGCTAAAAAAATACAAAAGTAAAAACTGAGGCTTTAGTGTTCACAAATAAAAAAAAAATGGACGATTAAAAAAAAGAGTAAAGATTATAAGAGAGTTAAAGATCCGCATCCTTAATTGAATATTGTCCAATAAGCAAATGCAAGCAAACAATTAATATTAGTTGTAATATCACAGTCTCCAGCATTTTAGCTCACCACAGAGCACTGAACGACACATACATCCCATAGTATATATTGTAGTTAGATTTTCCGTCGGCTGTACATATCTGAGATTAGACGTACGATACTAATTTCGCCGATGGTTTTGCGAAAGAATAGCTCCTCAATCGCAAAAGGCGTGACCTTGGTCATCAGCGAAAGGGCAGCCATAATCGCTTGAAAGCGTGTCGGCTGGCTTGGGTGCGTACGCGCAATGTAGGAGATTAAGGCATTGAGGTTCTCGTCGTGTAAAGCCATGATTTTGGTACCTTCAATAAGGCCGCGGGATTCGGTAGAAGTGCTAGAATTCGGACTGCCACCGTTCGTACCAAGTGAGGTGTTGGCAAAATCTTCATTTGCCGGCGGAGTAGGCTTACGAAATAATGTTATGGCTCTGATAAGATCATACTCACTAGCGTCGATACTAAGGTGACACAATTGATTGAGAACGTCTTGAAAGGCATGAACTTCACGGGTCACTAAGGCGACAACTTCGCGGTTGTTGTTTTCTGATTCGTAGATAAACAGGAGTTGTGTAAAATTCAGAGGCATCAAGTATTGCGCCATAGCTAGAATGAAAAACTCCTTCCACGATTCTTCGAGAAGTTGCAGTTGATCGGCCATCGGAAGTTCGGCAAAGGGACGCAGATTTTTAATCCAATTAACGTTTTTAAATAAGTGTTCGGCAGCAGTCTCCTTTATGTGTTCAGCAGCCATCAAAGGAGGTGTAGGTGGCAAAATACGAGTAGCGGCCAATGCGTTTATGTAGGCCGCACTGGGTCCAAAGAAGGCAGGGTGATGTTGATGTAAGGAGGAATGAGGTATTCGAGATACCGATAAATCTAGGACTGCGGGTGGTTGAAAGGCACTAGTCAAGCTTGAATGTATCGGATGCGGCCCAGGTAAAGACATTGGCACACCTGGGAAACCAGACAAGGCAGCGGTGTTCATAAGAATTTCAGGTGGTATTTGAGGCATTTCTCCTGCTCCCATCATAGCGTCTTTATACATAGCCATGTGACGACGCAAAGTTGAATTGCGCGGGCCTCGTTCATGTTGAACTGCATCCTTATTCATGCCAACTTCGAAACATTTCCGCAGGCGACAAGCGCGACACTGATTACGATGGGTTTTATCCACAACACACAATCCCTGCTTCTGCGATTTGCAAACATATTGTCGAGATCTGCGTATGGAGCGTTTAAAAAAGCCCGCACATCCGTCGCAAGCGTAAATGCCATAGTGTTTGCCCGAACTGTGATCGCGACATACCTCGCAAGGTACATGGTATAGTATACGACCTTAAATTGAAAGTAAGCAGAAAGACATTTATTAGTTCACTGGGAGACATTCACACAAAGCGCTTTCCTCCGCTAGCATTCTTGTGGATAGGTATTTCATTTCATTTTACTCACTCGAAGCAGCCGGCGATAATCTAACAGAATTATATTTTTGATCAATTATCTCGGTTGACTCTTCGCTGGATTGCATTATTATAATATATTATTGAACAATTGTTGAAATATTGATTGAATATTTTCCCTTTTTTGTATAAATGTAACAAACTTTTGGATTTTTGCACTAAATTTTTTGATTTTAATATTCATTCGAATTTATTGCATGATTTTTGAAGTCTCTAACTCTTTTAACACCGTCTGTAACGCGACCATTACTGTTTGAGATCTAAAGTGTATATGTGATGAACTCACCACCATGCCAGCATTTTAATAGTCCTACTGAGAAGGATGCGCAAATTCTGTGCAGTACCATTCATTAAATCGAAGCAAGCACATATGTGTGCTCATTATGATCATCCCCGTTGCCTAATATCGCTCTTCATTGGTAGTTTTTCTTCCCCTTCGCTAGCCAAAGAGGCAGTGACTTGTAAGTTGTGTATCTCTCTTTCTCTCTCTCTCTCTCTGTCTTTTAGTTTACTGGTCCCTGCACAATATGGTGTTTGTTTTGATTTAGAAGAGAGTCAGAGTCTAAGATCATTTCCTCATTTGTTTCCAATAATTGCTGATATCATAAATTTTCACTTAACACTTGTGTTGCTGTTATTTCACTATGTGTTTAGCTATGAACTGTGAACTATGAACTATGAAGAAAACAATTATGGTGGTCTACCTGCTTGCTTTTTTCTCTGTTTTGTTCCAAATGCAAAAAATCTACTTTACCCCTTTGTCTGGCTTGCATTCTTCGTTTGTTTGCCGCTTATATGATAATTTGGAAATTTTCGAAGGTCAACTTCGAAATTGCAGTTGAGAGCTCATCTTGAAGAGCAAGCGAAATCCTAGTATTCGTAGAAAAATTATGGCATATCAATATACAAATAAATTGTGTTTTGCTTTAATGTCCTATGCAAGCAATTTATGCCAGGTCTACTACCGTCGCAGTCAAGCAACCACAAATTGATATTCACGAAGAAAGCAAATCGCTAACAAAGGTTTTTGGGGACTTTGCTTGACTTGATTTTCTTAAATTAGTTTTTCTAAAATATGCCACATGAACAACTTGGCTTAGGCACATTCGAGATCCTCTGTGGTCTAAGCTGTTCTCTTTGCACCGCCTTACCACATACATTTACTATTTTGAGCTCGTCTATCGCGGCTATTTTCCACGTCTTCCATACATCCTCTTCTTCAGAGTAATTCACATTTATTTAATACTAAAAGTCTGTCCGACTGGATCTTTTTTTTGCTTCCCGTTATGCCGCGATATCCAAGGGTAAAATATATTAAATAAAGTCACCGAGAATGTGGTCTGCATAATAATCAAGTGATTAGCTTTGCACCAATGAATAACATATGAGTGAAAACGCGATCCTTCCTTCTAAACCCGTGCAAAAATGATTAAATCAAGATTGATAGAGAGTTTCCCTGCACTGTATGACGACGACATGCATAACAAATCCTGGGCTCGTAAGAACCAAAGTGAATCAAATTTGGGATTGATAAACCAAATGGCTATTTTTTCGGACATTTGTTATTTGGTGTACAGGAGGCCAGGAGACTAAAACTATAGTTTTTTGTTTGAAAATAAAATATAAATATATATATATATATATATATATATATATAATTTGTTGTTTTTTTTATTAGCAGATAGATTTTAACTTAAAAAATAGCAGTGGAGATAAGATTCTTTGATGCTAAAAATATGTGTTAATGTGTGTGCCAATATATTTGTCTCAGCATGGATAAACAAGATGAACAGAAGACTCGGAGGATTTCCAAAAGTACGCCATAGCCGCGCAGACGATATTTTTTAAAAGAATCTCGACTAACCTGAAGAGGTCATAACATTTAAGAAAAACGTTTGCCCATATTCTGAATTGAAAATTTTTTTCCTCTAGAATTTCAAAGTGTCTGCTTTGTTGTTAGCGTTGTTAAAATTGCGATCGACATAAACATATATTTTTAGTTAAGTTTTTTATTTTTCTTGTATATCTTCCATTTCCCTTTTCTTGGAATGTTTTTTTAACATTTCCGAAAAAAAAAAAAAATATAAAAATTATCAATAAAACTCGTAATTGTTGTTCGTTGCACGAAATCGTGGTTGTTCAATGATGTCATCAGTAAGGCCATGACTTTCTGTAGAACTGCTCGAACTCGGGCCAAGATTGTGTGGGTAATATGTGGGTAGCGGCAAAGGCGTTTATGTAAGCCGCGCTGTGGCCAAAGAAAGCGGAGTGAGGATGATATGCGGGTGAATGAGGCATATGCGATATCGATAAGTCGGCCGGGTGTTGAAAGGTGTTACTTATGTTGGAATTCATGAGGTGTGATGGGGGTAGATGGATTGGCACACCGGGAAAGCCAGACAACGGCGCTGTATTGAGAAGAATTTCGGACGATATCTGAGGCATTTTGCCAGCTTCCTTCATAGCATCTTTGTACAAAGCCATGTGATGACGTACAGTTGAAAGGCGTGGTCCTCGTTCATGTTGAACAGCATCCTTGTTCATACCGACTTCGAAACATTTGCGCAGGCGACAAGCCCGACACTGATTGCGATTGGTTTTATCTACAACGCACTGTCCCTGATTTTCGGATTTGCATGCATACTGGCTTGACATGCGTATGGAGCGTTTGAAGAAGCCCGCACAACCATCACAAGCATGAACGCCATAATGCTTGCCCGAACTATTATCGCCGCACACTTCGCAAAGCACGTGGTGTAGTATACGATCTTAAATTGACGGAATGGAGAAAACACTTTTGTTATTAGCTTTGGAAGACTTTTTTTTTAAATTATTTCTTTAAACGATATTTCATTTTACTCACTTGAGGCGGCCGGCAGTAACTTAACTGAGTTTTCTGTTGTATCTGGAGATCCTTCGCTTGATTGCATTGCTGTAATATGTTAACAATTGTCGTTTCAAATATTATTTATTTTTTAATTTTCGCTTTAATTATTGCAAATTATTGCAAATTATTGCAAAATAATTCTTAAAATTGTTATTTAAATTTTTGTACAAAACTCTTCGAGATCTGAAGCGCTTATGTCAGGAACTCGTGATGGTGTCAGCCTTTTAACAGTGCTACTTAAACGGTTGCGCCCCTGCATATAGTTTTCTCTCTTCCGCTTGCATATCATATCATAATTATGTTGCTTTGATTTTCAAGCGTGTCAGAGTTTAATATCATTTCTGCATTTGCAGCCAAACTTTCCCTAAATACTCAGTATGTTGTAATTATTTTATTGTTTTTAGGTATGAGCTCTGGAAAACTATTATGATAGTCTGCCGAGTTCTTTCTTTCTCTTTTCCCTTTTCAAAGGGATTGTCTGCATTGTGCATTTTATGATTTGATGTCGCCTTTTTAAAAAAATAATTTTGGCGAATTTTATTGAAAAATTTTTGAAAGTTAAAAAAAGAATTTTCAGGACTCCTCAGCTGAATGACCAACAGGCGATAAGGTAATTAGGTTGTGTACGATTGGAAATCATAGTACATTTTAATGGAAAATCGAAGCCCTTTAGATCACTACCATATAGCATATCACGTAAACATAACGGGGGGCAATCGTCTTTAGTCAGCCTCTTTAAAGCGTCGTATGTATGTGATATATACTGTCGCATGTGACGTGTTTTTTTTTGTGTCTTTTTACAGTCATTTCGTCAAAACATACCCAATACGGGAAAAGGCGCGCTTTAGAAACACTTTAAAGTATGTAGATTCTCAGTCAGTGTAAAATTCCAAAACGATTTCAACATGCACGTCCGTCCATCTGTCCACCTAACGGTTGCAAGAATTGAGATGTCGCGGTAAGGGATACAACGATAAAAATTCTTGCGCATATGCTCTAGATGATCCTACACTATCTGCGCAAAAATTGACCGAATCGACCTCAACTACCCGGTATTATATTTTTCTCTTTGTTTTTAAGATCAAAGTGATGGATATAAAAGTTTCGACTACAGTCGAACGCAATTCTCGTCCATCAGGCATTCTCTGGTAAAGACTTGTTCAGTACCCCACAGTATGCAACTGCAACTAGTGCTGGTGGTAGGAAAGAAGAATTAAATATGTTCAGAAAGTGTCAAAAACTCGACCTGGACAGTGATTTTAATAGGCGTCCTTTACTTGTTGAAATTTTTTGCATTATCACGGCAGAATTTGTAATCACTAAACAAAGGCAAAATTGGAAGATGTTGATGACAAGGAATTATCTTCTCTTAATGTGAGAGTGACTTCAACAGATTTATGTCCTTGGAAGTTAAGTTTTTCGAGCACCGTTCGTAAAACTTATATATTTTCCCTCCCAATGTCAGGATCGGCAAAGGTATCCCTACCAAAGTCAACAAGAACAAAAATTCATGAGTACTTAATGGGTACACCTTACCACCTCGGAAATTTTTTCTATCACATTACGTTAGATTAATATGCCAATTTAAAGAAACATTTTTTTGGGCAAGCAATTTATGAACACACAGCTATAAACAGTATGATCTTTGGGGATATGATGCGTTTTCTGACACCAACACGAGAACACGACTGTAAATTAAAAAATGATAGTTGATCATGCTTTTAATTGCTTCAAATTTGATTGCGTGTGTGTTTTAATTAAATTGATATCAAATTCATTTCTTTCCTCTTTCGAAAACATCAGTGAAAGAGAAACGTGATCATCATTATTATGCAATTTAGTTTGTAATGGGAAACCTGGTAGCTGCTTATGAAAACTTTTTGAATACAAACAATAAAGCGCTTGACATGTTAACAAATAAACTGACAACAAAACGTAGGATAATAAACGGGAATATTTGCGACTCTTATTAGAATCGAAAAAATGATGTACAGCTTAAAAGGAACAATTGCTCTAGAGGGTGTATTTGAATATGAACACGAACAAGGGGATGATGATGATACTTCCAATGGTTCGACCTTTCATATGATGTTTGAATAATTTTGTTGCACTTTGAATATTGTTTTACTTAAATTTTAATACATGAGAACTTTCTTTATTTTTAACGTAAATTGCGTGTGATGTTATGCTGAGCTGGTGATGACCATCACTCAACGATCTTGATGTTGATTTGAGAGTGATCAGATGCAGATGACGTGACATTTTATTAGGTGGTCATGAAGGTGTGCGATCCACGCAAGGCGTGGGAAATTTAAAAGTACCGATAACTGCTTTCGAATGTGAACTTAATTTTCATTGCTGCGCGGCAAATGAAAGGCTGAAACTACTGCTGGAGTAATGCTCTAGGCCTTTAAGAGGGATTTATTGATTGTCCATAGCATATATACACTTATTATCGATGAGGATGTGCCGACGACGTAAAAATATTTCTTTTAAATATCAATCAATGATGTTTCAACGACACGCAGTAGGTGTGGGGGCAGAGGAACAGCCGGACAAGGCTCTACACCCTTAGGGAGATTTTACATTGTTTGTACAGTCTCTGGTGCCTTAAGCATTGCCAACGTCGATAAGCTACGACCCCGTCTTTCACTCCAGTAGATCAAAAAAAATAAATAAATAAAAAACGTAAAAGTAAAATTTCTGAATTATCGTTTGTTCCGTAGGGGAAAAAGACGTCATAAAATTTAACGGCTTATCCTGATTGCTTTTACAAATTTCATGATTTGTCGATTAGCTAAGCGAATCTGGAGCCATGTTAATTTTGGGAATTCTCTAAATATGTTTATTTGGGATTAGGAACGGCACTTAATGTGACGGCTGTAAAAAGTGCTTATATTTATATTTAATTTATTTTGCGACAGTTTACTGCTTGTACTGATTTGTAATGAATGCCCTCATTAGGTTGAAAGTGATCATAAATGGTCTGTTATTGTGTGTGTTTATGTTAAACTCATTCGCTATACAGTCAAGTATTCTTCTCGCGTAAAATGTTTAGATTGAATGTGTGCTTTGAAATGGAGTTTTCTTCTTCTTTTTTACTAAATACACTGAATATAGCCTTGAGGAGGAGTCTAAGCGTCATTTAATCTCAAAGAACGTTCTCTTTTAAACGTAGAAGTGTTTGAGCCTATGTCTTAAACCAAAAGAAGCCTTGCGGCCCTCTGCTCGCAACACTGCGTCAGACTTGAGTAGCATTCATGTCCACGTAGTTTTGTTCATATTTCTAAAGACAATGGTAGCGGCAGCGGTGTCTGAGTCCAAACACTGATATTTTCCCTTAGAAAATTGTGATTTATCGGAAGAAAATCCATCAGAATCTGGATCAGAGTAACCGCAACAATTTCTCTAACGACTCGGTGTAATCATGGTATTCTGCCCTACTTATTGGAGATGGTTTTCCAATTCTAATTATCATTCTAGACAAAATTCATAATAATACTAATAATAATTATTTTATCTCACCTGCAAGGAAATGTTTATACGGTCTTTAGCAAAAAGATTAGGTCGCTAAGCCACCGCAAATTTCTTACCTTAATTCAAGACTTTTATGATTTTACCTGGATTAAAGTGTTTAATTTATGAATATAAAGGTAGATACGAACGGATTTGTTTTGCTTTCAGGGGCAAACGAATTATTGACATTAAATGGACTTAAATGGATGGTTCACCGCAAAGTTTTTGTTTTAATCTGGACTAAATTGCTCTGCTCATCGAAAGCATTCTTTGAAAATCAGTCCTGTCTGCTTCCGACATTTTAATAATTTTCTCAACGGCTTGAAGATCTTTCGGAAGGAAGGGAAATTTGATCGATATAAGACAGGACTTGTTAACGAATCGTTTAATTAGTTAAAAATAGTTGGACCTCATTGCTCATACTAAACATTAGTAAGAATGAATTGATTTTTTTTCCACGAGAATACGAAATATCCTTAGGAAACCTATGCATATGAAGATAAGTGAAATGGTTGGGGTCGCTATTAATTAACGACTCCACGAATGAAGATCGTCTTGGATCATTCCTTAAAAAAGTGTAGTAATAGTTAGAAAAGGGCAGAAGACTTGGAACGTTTCTACTCATGTCGTTTTTCTCGGTTATAATCATGAATAGTTATGGCTAACACCTAGGCACTGTTAAGGCGATATCAGGGTAAACCTATTATTAGTTTTGACACATAGGTCGTCATAAGTTTCTTACAGGGCTAAAGACCTATGTACGTAAGCTGGCTTGAAAGCTTCCGGCTTAAGCATATATGGACGTTTGTGTGTGCGCTGAAAGTGCTGACCAAAATTTCCGATATCGGAGACGCGCATTGTTGTTCTTGTATGGAAAATATCGAACATCGGATTATCGTGGACGCTTTTGAAAAGTTCTATGCGTACACAAATGTGTGGGCGCGTGTGTGTGTGACATATGTATATGCGTGTGTATATACACATACACATTTACGATAGCTTTAGCGAATCCATCTATCGTCCCTACTGTTTTTGCCAGATGTTGGCGCTTATGAATAATCGGAAAGCTAATAGAAGTAGCGACCAACTATGAGCGATACCTTGCCGAGAATGTTTTTTATCTTTTTTTTCTTCTAATAAACGCTCAATTTCGTTAACACAAAAGCAAAAATGTACTTGAATGGCAAACGTAGGAAAGCGACCTTCTGAGGCTGTCCAGTATTGCCCTGATTGCAGACGTCGTCGATGGCATCGTTGAGTAGTGACAAGATGGCAAAACCAAATTAGTATAAAGGATGGAAAAAATACTCAATGATTCAAGTTTGCTTTAAAAGCTTTATATATTTAAATAAGAAATAAAGCTCCCTTCGTGGGTTAACAATTAAAATAAAATTGATAAAACAAAAGTAATTTCCAAAATATTCAAGTTATAGCTAACAGAAAAAATGACGAGTTTTTCCTTTAATAGAAAAGAAATAAAGGATAAAAGATCCACAAGTTGAGCTGAACGCTGCAAGTGCATGCAGCAAGCAGTTAATATGATCTTCATATTACAGTCCATAGTATATTTAAACGCAGAAAAGTAAACGGAACATGTACGCATTGCGCTTAAGCGTTGCGTCGGCTGTACATATGTGTAATTAGACGTGCGATACTAATTTCGCCGATGGTTTTGCGAAAGAATAGCTCCTCAATCGCAAAAGGTGTGACCTTGATCATCAGCGAAAGGGCAGCCATAATCGCTTGAAAGCGTGTCGGCTGGCTTGGATGCGTACGCGCAATGTAGGAGATTAAGGCATTGAGGTTCTCGTCGTGTAAAGCCATGATTTTGGTGCCTTCAATAAGGCCGCGGGATTCGGTGGAAGTGCTGGAATTCGGACTGCCACCGTTCGTACCAAGTGAGGTGTTGGCAAAATCTTCATTTGCCGGCGGAGTAGGCTTACGAAATAATGTTATGGCTCTGATAAGATCATACTCACTAGCGTCGATACTAAGGTGACACAATTGATTGAGAACGTCTTGAAAGGCATGAACTTCACGGGTCACTAAGGCGACAACTTCGCGGTTGTTGTTTTCGGACTCGTAGATAAACAGGAGTTGTGTAAAATTCAGAGGCATCAAGTATTGCGCCGTAGCTAGAATGAAAAACTCCTTCCACGATTCTTCGAGAAGTTGCAGTTGATCGGCCATCGGAAGTTCGGCAAAGGGACGCAGGTTTTTAATCCAATTAACGTTTTTAAATAAGTGTTCGGCAGCAGTCTCCTTTATGTGTTCAGCAGCCATCAAAGGAGGTGTAGGTGGCAAAATACGACTAGTGGCCAATGCATTCACGTAGCCCGTATTGTAACCAAAGAATGGAGGAAGTCGTTGTTGTAAGAAGGAATGAAGGCGTCGGCACATGGGCAGATCTAAAACTGACGGATTGTCGAAGGTCCTAGTCAAGCTGGAATCCTTTCGCTGTGACTGGGGGGAAAGGATCGCCATATCTCGAAAACGAAGAGAAGCAGCAGCGTGCATAGAGATGTCAGCTGGTATTGCTCTTGATCCCAGCAAAGCACTCTTATACCCAGCCAGATGGCGAAACAGTATTGAATTGCGCGGGCCTCGTTCATGTTGAACTGCATCCTTATTCATGCCAACTTCGAAACATTTACGCAGGCGACAAGCGCGGCATTGATTACGACGAGCTTTATCCACAACACACAGTCCCTGCTGCTGCGATTTGCATACGTATTGTTGAGATTTGCGTATGGAGCGTTTAAAAAAATTCGCACATCCGTCGCAAGCGTAAATGCCGTAGTGTTTGCCCGAACTGTGATCGCAGCATACCTCGCAGTGCGTACGATACGGGGTATGACCTTAAATTGAAAAAGGGAGAAAAATATTTGTGAGTTTACCGAATCATTGCTCTTTTTGTGAACAGCGGGCGGTTCCTGAAAATAAAACTTAATGAAAGCATATCCTCCCAGTTGCGCCTGCCATTTCTTGCAATTACATGTATTTTAAGGGTTGCGATGGATGTTCTTTTTTTCATTTTATTAAACGTACTTGAAGCGGTCGGCGTTAATCTGCTGGAATTATATTTTTGGTCAATTATATCGGCAGAGTCTTTGTTAGATCGCATTGTCATAATAATTTATTAGACAATTTTTGAAATATTAATTAAATATTGTTTTCCTCTTCAATTTTGTATTTAGTCTAAAATAATTAAAATTAAAATGAATTAATTTTTAGCTGTGATTTCGGAATCTCTTCTCTTCTCTAATTCCCTTGGCACCGTTTGCAACGCGACAATTACTGTTTGAGGTCTAAAGTGCGTATGTCACGAACGTGTCATCATGTCAGCTACTTAGCGGCCCTACTGAGCAAGAAGTGCAAATTCTGTGCTGTTTCAAGCGCCTAACACCATGAAAGTGTTTGCGTCGTGCATCGCGAACTCGCAAACGTCAAAATGTAATTTGATTGGATGGTGGATATGTAATTGAACAGATAATTTGCATTGCATTGCTGGAGTGAAAATCATATAAACGCATTCGCTGCGTCAAGCGCTTGATTCATCAAACAGAAGCACTCGCAGTGACTTGTGTATCGCTTTCTTTCTTTCTCTTGCCTACGCAGTATGATGTTCGCTTTGAATTCAAGCGATTAGCGAATTTAGCGAATATTTCCTTAACTGTTTCCCATAATTGCTAATGCGTGTGCTATAAATTCCTACTTAGCACTCGTTACGTTGTTACTGTTTTACTCTCTCTAAGCCTGAGCTGTAGAAAGTCAGTTCTAAAGGGTTACCTGCTTCGGTTTGTTGTTGTTCTTCATTTTAAGAGAAAGAAGAATTTTTATGACTGGGCTTTTATCCAACCATTGTCGAGTTACTTCAACTTAGCTGAGCTCTGAATATATGGAACAACACAAATCGCAGAGAAGAAATTTGTTAAAATTTTTTATTTTTTATTGTTTATATAATTGTTAGTGCAAAATCTAAGTATGTTAGAACAGTGTCATCACATATCACTTTAACAAATCCAAGACTTGTCCGACAAAAATTTTCGTTGACTTGTGAAGCTCTAACTAAGACGATCAGAGAAGATAATGACGTTACCTGTAAAATGAAGGCTAAAGAGGTCGCAATATAGTTGATTTTACACACATACATCCAAACTTTGGCCTTTATAAAGTCCTCTAGTTAGATAATTGAGGATAATTCTGTTTGCATATAAGTGTAGGGTAAGCCTGTCGTGTTCTTGCATGTCTTCTAAAACACCTGACACAACTTTTCGCGCAACTTTTGGAAATTGACTGGAAGCTGGCCCATGTTCAGCGGTTATTAAAATTTCATAAATTGTCTTCTTACAATTATTGTTGCTATTGCGTAGTGTTCTGACGATGTAGTGTCTTTGACGTAATGATGTCAAGCCGGCTTTTTATGGTAGTATGGTGGTATGTACGAATTTGATGTAACACTAAAATTAATATCGGATTCACACAACAAACAATAGAACAAAAGCGGTCCCGATCAGTTGACTAACTTAAAATTTGTGCTTTGAACATGCAGCTGATTCTGGTGAATGGTTGGATAATGGGTTTTTGGAAACATGTTTATGGAAACGAAAGCTATACAGACGGAAAATTGAAAAAAAAATGTGGTGTTTTTTCAAGGTTGTCTAAGATTCTTCCTGTTGTAGACATAGGCAGTGGGCGGATCGCACCCACTTTTTTAAATTTAAGCTCTTAATCGATCCAAGAAGGTGTCTGCCCAATTCCAGTTTCCTATCTGTGACGATTTCGCTGGTTGTGGTGCTATGGTTATTTCGAAAGCTGGGCGATTTTTATATTGAGATATTTCTACCCTACACCACTTGTGGCGGAGTTTTTTGCAAATCGTAGCATCATTGTAACCAAATAGTTAATTGATCGTGCTTTTAATTGTCTAACATTTGAATGTCTGTATGTGCTTCAATTAATTTGATATCAAATTCATTTCTTGTCTCTTTCAAATACATGAGCAAGAGAGAAATGCAGTTTGTAATGGGAAACCTGGTAGCTGCTTATGAAAACTTTTTGAATACAAACAATAAAGCGCTTGACATGTTAACAAATAAACTGACAACAAAA